>OY728154.1:75063168-75165372 GCA_963277665.1 Viscum album
ACTAGAGTTACAATACCATTTGAATGAAGATAGGTGTGGAGAGATCAAGAACGAACTTGAACTTGAAAGGAAATTAAAGGAGAAGAGAGAGATACATTACCTCTCAAATCCTCCTCTTGAGATCCCTCTTAAAGAAGATCAGATTGGTCTTTTGATGAGACCCCGCCACTTTGGAACGTGGGAGAGGGGCTAGGGAGGATGTTTGGGTAGTGTTTAGAGAAGGCTTGGAGCTTTAGAGGCGTGAGGAAATGAGGGTGTGAAAGGTGGTTTTTATAGTGGAGGGGATATGGGTTTTCTTAATATAAAATTCATTAGTTTATTATTTCACCACAAGACAAGGAACAGTGAGTCATCCATGACCAAGAATATTAAATAAGTCATGTGAGTTCGGGATTTGGGTTCTTGAATCACTTGTGATGTCAGGAATAGTGGGTTTTAATTATAATGTATTTATACGGTAAATTAATGTATTTTACTATTCACAAAAAATTCAAGTATTTCAGAAATATATCAAAAATTCACCCCAACCTTTTTCGACGTGTAGAATCCAAAAATGAAGTCCATTTTTCAAAAAAAATCTAAGTATTATTAATTTAATATTTAATTACAACCGTAATTTACTTAAAACAATTTTTAAAATTAAAACTAATTTTAAAGTGCTTTCAAAAATTACGTAGGGTCGTATAAAGTTATCTAAAAACTATAAGACATTGATTTGATAATTAATAAATACATTTTAAGAAAATATTTTTTTTAAATTAATTAATTAATTATAATTAATTATTTATGACTTACAAAATACCAAAACATTTAGTAAGGTAAAATTGTCACTTTTTAAGATGTCTAAATTTTATTTAATTATTCATGGGTAAGGTTACTCTTATGTTGGATGATTTACTATTCATAATGGTCATATTACTATTTGCAAGGGTAGGTTACTATTCACCGAAAATTATTTTTTTCATTATACTCCAAAAATCATCTTGAACACAACCGTGCATGTCAGATTTTCAAAATTCCCAACACAGAAGTGAAAAAATTATTTTTAAAGGTCACTTAGCACTTATTAGTTCATTATGTTGTTCTTTCATGTGATTTTATGACATAATTTTAAGAAGGAAATTTTCATTTAAAAACTATGTGTTGTTACATTCTTCCCCACTTAAGAAATTTCACCCCCGAAATTTCACTTTATTCAAACAAGTGAGGGTAATTCTCCATCATTGCCTCTTCCGATTCCCAGGTTTCTTCCTCAAACTTATGGTTCCTCCACAACACTTTAACAATATAAGTTTTCTTGTTGCGTAGAACCATATCTCTCCGATCTAGAATCTCTATTGTCTGCTTCTCATAAGAGAGATCATCTTCTAGATGTACCATATCTGAGTTTAGTACATGTGAGGGGTCCAGTATGTACTTCCTCAGGAGTGATATGTGAAACACATCATGAACTTTAGCCATATTTGGTAGAAGTTCAAGTCAATAGGCCACGGCTCCTATGCGGTCAAGGATATCAAAGGGGCCAATGTACCTTGGGCTTAGCTTCCCTTTCTTCCCAAATCGCATGACTCTCTTCCATAGAGATATTCGTAGGAAGAATTTATCTCCAATGTTGAACTTCAAGTCCCTTAAATAGTTGTTAGAATAGATCTTTTTCTGACTCTGAGCAGCTTTGATGTGTTTCTGGATGACTTTAACATTCTTTGTCATCTCTTGCACAAGATCAGTTCCAAGTATCTTTCTTTCTCCGACTTCATCCAAACAGTTTGGAGTTCGACATCGCTTCCCTTACAGTGCTTCATATGGAGCCATCTAAATACTCGAGTGGAAGCTATTGTTGTATAAGAACTCAACCAATGGGAGATGTTTATCCCAACCACCTTTTAATTCAAGAGAGTAGGCTCTTAGCATATCTTCAAGAGTCTAAATAGTCCTTTCAAATTTCCCATAAGTTTGGGGGTGATAGGCTATGCTGAAATTTAATTCTGTGCTGAAATCATGTTGAAGACTCCTCCAAAATTTAGATGTGAACCTTGGATCATGGTCAGAGACAATCGAGAATGGAACTCCATGCAGTCTCCCCACTTCCTTCACATATATATTTTCAAGTTGTTCGAGTGAGAGATCTTCCCGAATAGCGATAAAATGGGCAGTCTTGGTGAGTCGGTCAACCACAACCCATATCGCATTATTTACCTTCGACGTATTTGGGAGACCCATGACAAAGTCCATAGTAACATTTTCTCATTTCCACAAGGGTATAGGCAATGGTTGCATCATACCTTTGGAATTTTGTCACTACGCTATAACTTTCTTACATACCAAGCACCTTGATATATATTTCGCAATCTCCTTCTTCATGTTATCCCACCAGAAGTGTTCTCAGAGATCACGATACATCTTGGTACTCCCGGGATGGATAGAGAATGTTGAGATATGTGCATTGTCCAATAACTCTTTTATCCCGGGTGATGAAGGCACACAAAGCCACGTTCCAAACCGAATCACACCATCATCATCGATATGAAACTCCTATAACTTCCCTTACTTTACTGCATTCACCCTCATTTGTATCTCCACATCATCCCTTTTTTGCTTCCTTAATCTTCTCCTAGATGGATGGTTGCACAATCATTTGGGAAAGGTAGGATGTATCCCCTGCCCTTATGATTTCCAAATCCATTCTTTGCATCTCAATCTGTAGCATGGATAGAGTAGTAGGTTCCTTTTGGCTTAGATCATCAACTACCTTGTTCGCCTTTCCAAGATGATAGTGAATAGAGAAATCGTAATCTTTGATTAGCTCTAACCATCTCCTTTGATGCATGTTGAGCTCCTTTTGTGTGAATATATACTTTAGTCTCTTGTGGTCAGTGTATATGTCACACTTCTCTCCATAGAGGTAGTTTCGCCAGATTTTCAAGGCAAAAATCATAGCTTCCAACTCTAGATCATGCGTTGGGTAGTTCTTCTCATGGATATTCAACTGTCGTGAGGTGTAGACTATCACATTGTCATTTTTCATGAGTACTCAACCCAAGCCTTTCTTTGAAGAATCACTGTATATCACAAAACTTTCTCCGCTTTTTGGTCACGTGAGTACATGTGTTGTGATCAGCCTTCTCTTTAGCTCCTTGAAGCTTCCCTCACATTCTTCTGTCCAGACATACATTACCCCTTTCTTTGTTAGCTTAGTTAGTGTGTTTGACAATCATGATAATTTTCTCACAAAATGTTGATAGTACCCACCTATTCCAAGAAAAATACGGATTTCTGTGACACTAGAGATCCCGATCTATTCCTCAATCACCTTTCTTTTTGAAGAATCCATAGAAATTCCCTCACTTGTGATCACATGTCCCAAGAACGTGACTTGTTTTATCCAAAATTCACACTTTCTGATCTTCGCGTTCAACTTCTACTTTCTCAATGTCACCAACACAAGTCTTAAATGTTCTTCATGTTCCTCCTTGATCTTGGAGTATATGAGAATATCATCAATAAACACTACCACAAATTTGTAAAGGTAATGTCTAAAGACTCTATTCATCAAATCCTTGAATATTACAGGGGCACTAGTAAGTCCAAAGGGAATCACCAAAAACTCATAGTTCCCATACCTTGTTTGGAAGGCAGTCTTCTAAATATCTTCCTTCTTCACCTTTACCTGATGATATATAGAACAAAGATCCATCATTGAGAAGTATTGAGAACCGCTTAACTGATCAAACAAGTCATCAATCCTTGGGAGAGATACATGTTCTTTATGGTGATCTTGTTGAGTTCCCGATAATTGATACACAACCGCATTGTTCCATCCTTCTTCTTCACAAAGAGCACTGGCGCACCCCAAGGTGATGCACTAGGGCGTATGAACCCCTTGTCCAGATGCCTTTGCAGCTGCATCTTTAACTCCTCTAGTTCGATAGGATCCATCCTATAGGGACACTTCGAAATAGGAGTAGCTCAGGGTATGAGTTAAATTGAGAAATCTACCTCACAATCCGAGGGAATTATAGGTAACTCTTTGGGAAATACATCACTGTATTCCCTCATGATGAGCATTTCCACAAGGTTGGCACTTTTCTTTGACTCAACCATTTGGGAGAGGTATGCTTCTTCACAGGGAATTAACACCCACACCATTGAATTATTTTTCAAAGGATATTCATGATCTTCCTTGCATTTTTATAGGATCATGGGATGGTTTGGAATATGAAAATATATTTCTTTTTCCTAATAGTTGATATGTTCTCTATATAACGAGACCCAATCCATTCCCATTATAGCGTCGAATTCCACCAAGGGAAGTATTATGATATTCTCTGGAAGAATCTTCCCACATACTCCAATAGGAGAGGAGTCAAACACTTGGGTTTAAATGATTGCACCACTTAGTGTTTTTACAGATATCTCTACTTCACAGTTTTGGGGATTCGATTCTATAGTTCTAGCAAACTTTCAAGATATAAAGGAATGCAGAGAAATAGAATCAAATAAGACTTTTTCCATTCTTGAGTGAATAGGAAGTGTACCTTGTACGAATTCATTATCATGATCCACCTCTACAGTAGTGATGGCATAATCCTTCCCTTTTTCCTTTGGATTTGGTGGCTGCTGACACTAATTACCCTCGAGAACTCGAGGTTTAGTGCACTGGTTTGCATAGTTCCCTAGCTCCCTACAGTTGTATCACTGAACCAGGAGTGGTTCTCTCCATTCATTGGCTACATTATCCTTCTTTTTCATGTCTTTTTGACACTCTTGAGAATGGTGTCCTTCTTTCCCACTCTTGAAGCATTTCCCCGTCCCTTTGAGGTAGTTCCCATGGTGCAACTATCCACATTTTTGGCATGTGGGTCGTTGAGTTTTCTTCCCACCTTTATCATTAGATCCTCCAGCTTGAAACTCCATCTTTCATTTCTTACCACCATAGCCATGAGAAAATTCTCCCAACTTTATCTCCACTTTGAGAGCACATCGAACAACTTCTTCATAACTCCCAAAGTCTCAAATTGCAAGTGCCTTTTGAAAGTTTGGTTTTAATCCACTAATGAATACATCAATTTTTATAACATTGTTGATAACAAAACCCAAAGCATACCTTTCAAGCCTTGTGAAATTCGATTCATAGGTTGTGATAGATTCTCCTTCTTTTTCCTTGAGCTCTATTAATTCTCTCTCCATCTTCATGTGAAGTTTTCTTGGGAAATATTTGTTAAGAAATATTATCTTAAAGTCTTCCCATTCCATCTCTTCAATTTCCTCCCTTGGCTTGGTGTTCTTAATCAACGCCCACCATTGATCAGCTTCTCTCTCTAGATGATAAATGGATAGGGTCACCTTCTCCATCTCAGAACACTGAAGAACATAAAAGTTATTCTCCATGGGGCTGAACCACTATTCCGTAACTAGTGGAGTAGAAGATACATTAAATGTTGGTGGTCATTGACGCATAAAACATTTGATAGCCAGTTGCTCCCTCTTTGGCGAAGCAGGACGTTCTCAATTACTATGGTTATTGTTCATAACCTGAGATAATTTGGTAAGCATCTCCATGATTTTTTGAAATCCACCTCCCAAATCATTGGGGATATCATTTGGGCAATCGTTGCATTGTCCCTCACACGAGTTGTTGTCATGGTTTCTCCTGGTTCCCACCATTTTCTAAAATAGAAAAGGTTAGAACAAAACATAAGTCAATAATTCATGAATAAATAACATATTTATTTGAACAATTTATACTAAAATCATAACTTATGGGATCCCTATGTAAATATTCTTGTGTACCTATTTGTACTTAGTCTCATGCTAGAGGTTTTCTCCAGGGTTTACTAATCATAATTCCCAAATTAACTAAACCTTTCCTCTGATAGCAACTATAGTAACCCTGACTTTTCTTACATTACTATTACATCATTTTAAATATAAACAGCATAATAGTATTACACATAGAGGATCCAAATGTTTCATTTCTAGGGAAAACTAGGACCATACATAACAATTACATCATCAATCATAAACATTAATTTAATTTCTTCTTCTCTAGCTTTTTATTGGAACTTTTCCTCTCTTTAGTACATGTAGACACCTGAGGTTATAAATCAAAATGGTTAAGCTAGACGCCCATTAAGAGGATTGATAAGAACAATAAAGAATGGGTTGAGGATAATCATAACATGATAAAAAGATCATGAACATGAGAGGAAGCATAAATATAAGACTTGAAACGTGGCAATGCATAAAAATGAAACATCATGTCTTAGTGGTTAACAACCACAAATACTTGTGAACCAAGATAGAATATTGTTCACAAATAATTTCACATTTACTCATGAGATTCATCACTTTACTCAATGCATTGGAGCACTGTATAATTCCGAGCACAACCATCACATTCAAACATTCATATTGCGCTATAAAATTCCGGGCGAACTCGTCACATCATAACATTATCATTATCATGATTTCCACATAGAACATATATCAAAAGTTAACTTAGCTAACCCATGGAAAGTAATGAGTTAAATCTCATAAGAACACATTCATAAACTTTGGGTTTCCAAAAGAAATAGGTAATATCATACATGTTACAAGAACCATCTACTTTGAGAGAGAAGTAAAATGTATGTTCTTAAAAGAAGAGTTCTTTTGGAAAACATTATGTTTGACATAAAAACCAGTGACAATATGTATATCCTATAAAAGTAAAGAAAATTATGAACAAATTATATTTAAGGAGTAACAATATAAAAAATGGAGTGAATGTGGGAGAACACGAAGGATGAAAGTTGGGTTCGAGAGTTTCCCCTTACCTTGCTTCTGAATGCTTCCTTCTCTTTAATGTCCTGTATAATGACATTATATTCTTTAATTAGAAATAAATAACCTTGTGTACATTATTATATTTCATTATTGTTTTATTAAGTGATTTTATGTGCCTTTGGATGAGTTATAGAGTTTAGAAAACTTTGTTCAGGAATGTTTGTTTTTATGGTTTTCTTGAGTGGTTCAGTTGTATTCTTAAATTGAAGTTCGGGTAGAACATGTGTAAACATCCAGAATGGATATTAAATGTTATTAATGATATTACAGAAGTTTTAATGATCTTATAAGGAATTATATTCGATCCATGTGGATGAATCATTAGATAAGAATTAAATGATGAATGTTTGGGTTAATTTGAGATATTTTTCGATCATTACGAACTTGTTTTATTTTGTCACTATAAATATGGTAATAAGTTATTTACAAAACCTTAAATAGGAGATAATACATATAAAATATTCTGGTTCAACCATAAGAATGGTTTCATGACCAGATATGAAGGTAAAAATGGATGAAGAAAACATGTCATTTTTGAAGGTGATAAATTAACACCTCATGAACAATGTTCCCTTTAACAAAATAAAAGGAAGAGGGAAAGGGGTTGGATGATATAATATCCCATTATCATCATAAAATTTCAGTACATATATAATAATAGAGTTACAATACCATTTGGATGAAGATAGGTGGGAGAGATCAAGAAATGAACCTGAACTTGAAAGGAAATTAAAGGAGAAGAGGGAGAGAAATTACCTCTTAAATCCTCCTCTTGAGATCCTCCTTAAGGAAGATAGGCTTGGTATTTTGATGAGACCAGAAGCTCTTGAACGTGGAAGAGGGGCTAGGGAGGATGTTTGGGCAGAGTTTAGAGAAGTATTGGAGCTTAAGAGGTGTGAGGAAATGAGGGTGTGGAGGGTGGTTTTTATAGTGGAGGGGAGATGGGTTTTCTTAATATAAAATTCATTAGTTTATTATTTCCTCACAAGGCAAGGAATAGTGAGTTGTCCATGACCAGGAATAGTAAATAAGGCATGTGAGTTCTGGATTTTGGGTCTTACATCACTTGTGATGTCAGGAATAGTCGGTTTTAATTATAATGTATTTATACGGTAAATTAATGTATTTTACTATTCACCAAAAAATCAATTATTTCAGAAAAATACCAAAACTTCACCCCAAACATTTTTCAACGTGTAGAATCGAAAAATAAAGTCCATTTTTCAAAAAAAAAAAACTATGTATTATTAATTTAATATTTAATTAAAATCATAATTTACTAAAAAACATTTTTGAAAATTATAACTGATTTTATAGTGCTTTAAAAAATTACATAGGGTCTTATAAAATTATCTAAAAACTATAAGACATTGGTTTGATAATTAATGAATTTTTTTTAAGAAAATAAATTTTATTTTAAATTAATTAATTAATTATAATTAATTATTTATGACTTACAAAATACCAAAATGTTTACTAAGGACAAATTGTCACTTTCTAAGATGTCTAATTTTTTTAGTTATTCATGGATAAGGTTACTCTTATGTTGGATGATTTACTATTCATAAGGGTTATATTACTATTCATAAGGGTAGGTTAATATTCACAAGGGTATGTTACTTTTCACAGAAAATTATTCTTGTTTCATTACATTCCAAAAATCATCTTGAACACTGTAGGGTCCTGAAAAATCCGCAAAGAAGAATGATAATACCCTTAATCAAAAGGGGGGATTATACCGAATTCCCCTCAAAGAAATTGGGAAAAATTATGAAGAGCACCCAAGAAATTAGCAAAGGACCGACCAGTCCACGTACCGGTCCAACAGTGATAGTACATGGCCGGTTCATCTGTCTACCTCCTCTGCGGACCACTGTCTTTCATGGAACAGAGGCGGGGATCCTCCGTGGGCATGAAGCAGGACAGGCACCAAACCGGTTCACCGACATGAACTGCCCTAGGCATGGACCGCGTCGACCGGCCCGGACCTCATTTGCTGCCATTCGCGGAATGGAGGCGGAACCCTACAAGGCCACGAAGCACATCTCGAGCTAGTTTGGTTCGCGGGGGAGATGCGTTCAATGACCCCCACGAGTTGCGAATTAACCAAGTCACCCGTAAACCGGTTTTTCGGTAATGGGCCTCCGCAAAATGTTCCGTAGGACCACATATACATCTCTTTACCCACTCTATAAAAGGATATTGAGGGGTAAGAGGAACAGGAGGAAAATTGGAGATCGATCATATTCGAGTGGAAGGATTTTGAAGGAATGAGCTTAGGGTTTTAAAAATAGAGAAGTTCCAGTTCACGAAACAGAACAGGTATGAAGCTGGAAGTGAATTAATAAGGAACTGAAAATGTATAACAACTTGGTGAACTGCGAACTTAAAATAATAAAGAAAATAAAACCATGAACCATGACCCCTCCGCGGATGCACTCCCTACAGACTAGGGAGTTTATGCCCCTTTTCCGATCCATTGCACCAAGTAGCACCCCACCCCCTATGCAGACGAAGCCCCGACCAACGAACCTATGACCGGCATCGCCCTTGGCCGCCGCTGCTCGCACGGACCCCTTCGCGTACCAATCTGGTACACAGACCGAACCCGAAGCCGCGAACCACCCTGGTTCAAAGGATTCCCATCAGTCCGCGGACCACCCTGGTTCGTGGATGGCTTCACCAGCCACGAAGCACCTCCCTACGCGAAGGGCGCTAACCTTCATACACCCATGTGGCCCGCCAGATCCTTCAGAGTTCCCATTCCCCGAGCCAGATAAAATCATTCTAATTCAAATTTGGCCTGATCCTTTGCAACCCCCTCGTTGGCCCATTCATCAGCCCCAAACCGAGGCCTCCACCAGAGCCACCAGATCTGTGTGATGTAACCTTCATGCGTATCAGTGTTCCATTTTGAGTTCACATACCCATGGTAAGTGAGGGCGAAGGGGTTGCTCAGGCCCTTGAGCGGATTCACGAAGCATTTTTGGGTTCACATTCTCATGGTAATGTGGAGTCCGAGCCCAAGAGTCCCCTTTCTACCCCTCCACTTGTTAGGACTAGGGCACTTCTCCCCTCCCCGGGGAGTGGCAGACTACCAATAAAAAGGAATCCCGCATGACCTCCATACTTCCCCATGGCCATCACCAAGGAAGGGCATAGTGGGGAAGGGTGCTGCTTCGTTCTTCTTTGGGGCCAAGTCCCTCTCCCGTTGCGCTTTTTCTCCCTTGGTGTCCATCTCGGAGTAACCCCTAACTTTTTGGGCTGCTCCATGTGTAAGCCCCACTCCACTTCCCACGGACTCACCTTTTGCGACAAGATCCTATGGTCCCTACTGCTTCTTGTTTCTCACGCCGAGCATGACTCACATGGGCTTAGAGTAAGCATCAACCATGACATCCTCTCCTGGGCCGCCTCAGAGTGTAAGTCCCATGCTAACCCAAACTACGTGGACTTTTATCCATGTCTACTAGGCATGGTACATTGGAAGCCTCCCCGAGGGTCAAGCCCAACAATCGATCATTTCGACCCCCTTTACATCGGTTTACCCACACCTTGGACCGCCTCAGAGTGTAAGTCCCATGCTACACCGAACTACGTGGACATTGATCCCTGTCACCTAGGAAGGGTTCATAGGAAGCCTCCCTAAGGTTCAAGCTCAACAATCGGTCATTATGACCCCCTTTATGTCGGTTTAACCACACCTTGGGCCGCCTTAGAGTGTAAGTCCCATGCCAACCCGAACTATGTGAACTTTGATCCCTATCTCCTAGGTAGGGTACGTAAGAAGTCTCCCCGAGGTTCAAGCCCAACAATCAGTCATTCCGACCCCCTTTACGTCGGTTTACCCACACTGTGGGCTGCCTCAAAGTGTAAGACCCATCCCAACACGAACTACGTGGACATTGATCCCTGTCTCCTTGGCAGGGTACGTAGGAAGCCTCCCTGAGGTTCAATCCCAACAATCGGTCATTTCGAACCCCTTTACGTCAGTTTACCCACACCTTGGGTCACCTCAGAGTGTAAGCCCCATTCCCATATGAACTACGTGGAATTTGATTCCTCACCACAGAGATATGTAGGAAGCCTCTAAGAGGTTCAAACCCGATCACCATCGGACCCCCGGGTCTACATTCACATCGATTCTCCAACACTCCCATTCGAACTACATGGAATTTGATCCCTTTCTCCTAGGCAGGGTACATAGGAAGCCTCCCTGAGGTTCAAGCCCAACAACCGGTCGATCCAACTATCTTCACGTCGGTTCACCGCACCAACCCTGGGCAGCCTGGAGTGTAAGCCCCATACCAAACCTAACTACGTTGATTCTGATTCCTCTCATGAGGATACGTAGGAAGCCCACATCACGGGTTCAATCCAAATGCTCAAGTCGTTATCTATCCTCCCTGGATGACAATAAACTTCAGAGTGCCTGGTTACGAGGCTTTAAAAAAGTGTCATCTTAGTGATTCCAGACTCCTCGTGGTCATTAATCTAACAAGGAAATGATTCTGAACCCCTGCGTCCAGCTGACCATTTCCAACCAAGAGTAATCCATGGATACTATGCCTGGGTATAAAACAAAGGTTCACGAACATATGAATACATATTAAATATATAAGTGAGTCATGGAACATGAAATAATTCCCCCCAAAAGGGTGCGATGAGCCAAACTTCCTATCCTATCAACCAATGTGAGTTATTAAGAATCGCTGGTCAAACCAACCGGCGAACGCCTGCCTTTGGAATGAAGGTCCATGCATTGCTGGATATTGAACAGTTGGGCGTTTTGAGCTAAAAATGGTGCACCTGATATGAGTGATTAAGTATAACCCTACCCTCTCTAATCAATCATCTGGTAGCGCATGTTTCTCCCCCCCCACGACCCCGTGATGTGCTGTGAGATAAAAAAAGGTGTAAGAGACGTGAATCTTTAACCAAACATGACAGATTTACCCTAATCCCACTATGTTCCCCCTTATACTAACAAAGAGGGCCATGTAAGGTCATTAATTACGCATGGGATCATGGGATGCTTCTTTGATGGGTTTTCTGCTTGTATTTGTTAAAATATTTTACAGGTACCACTCTGAACTCTCCTCGATCCAATGGCGTCATGAAGGAACTCATAGGCACATGCTTCCAACAATGCAATGACTGGACATCGTCACCAATGGAGGACCCCATCACCTACCCAGCCTCTTCAACACTGGGTCTCGGATGCATTGATCTGAGATTACCACTTGAATAGTACTCTCCCAACAGTGGAGGCGGCCATGTATGCCCTCCAATCCTCTAGGACACGCTGGTTGCTACCCAACAACGGCCTCAAAAGCAGATCCGGACGGCCCCTGTTTCCCTATCAATCCATTTCAGTAGTCTATCCCCGGAACGAGACAATGATACCTCCATTATCTTAGGGATGCATATGAGGTCAACGCTGAGGACTTCATCCCCACCGAACAGGGGTTCTACTCCAAGTACCCTTCAAGAAGACGTCATCATGGTCACGCCGCGACTCAATATCCTCACACTAATGAGGATTTCACCTCGAGGATCCAGTCCCACGCTCCCCAAGCTTTGGACCCTCGGACCGCCCGACGAGGGTGGCAAGCGTACTACCAGGGACCGGTCATCGCCCTTGTCCCTGAGGAGGAGCTCCGGTGCCCAGTCATGGAGACATATCATGAACATGAACATACACCGGTTCGCTCCTCCAAAGCCCGCCATCCAGACATTTCAGCATCATACGAACAGGCAGGCATCACCGCCGAGCTCCGTCAAGCCCGTCGCTCACACAGGATGACACCTACCTGGTAGGAACCTCTCCCTGCCCAGGGTCGCGAAGGCCACCAACCCAACATGGTGGTGACCCAGCGCCTACAGGACCAGCTCCTAGAAGATGCTCTTCATGCCTACCATCCCAGCATGGTGGCGATCAACAAAGCCCGCCATCCAGATGTGACAGAAATTAATAGGCTGGGAAATCTCCATTCCAACAAAGGCCACCGACTCGATACGGTAGGAAACCAACATATGTAGGTCTAGCTACTAATGGATGCAAGTAAAGTCCTCCATCCTGATGTGGTGGAAAATGGAGAGATAAACCGGCATATCCTGGCACAGAGGAAGATTCGTTCACCTGCCCCAACACAAGAGAATTGTTAGTACCCACTGACCACCGGAGGACCAGAGTAGGATATTCCTACTCCGATACTACAATGGGCCTTCATACCCATTCTTGCCAAAGATGTCTCTCTGCATATCCTGTAAATGATGGAGGAGCAGGTATCGATCCCAGATCATATCTTGTAGACTTTCCAGAATGTGATTGCATCAGCGGCAACATCAAGGACTCGAGACCATGAGCCCATCTCTCGAATTGTGATGATTAATCTAAGAGATGAGATAGCTTCTTCAGAGCAGATATGCATCCCTGATTCCACCCAGGAGGGTCATCTGTTATATTCCACAATACAAGGGCAACCTGATCGAGCATATTCACTCCTTCCAATTGGGGGACATCTGTCCATCACGGTGGATGCTCCAGAGCAGGCATATATCCCTGCTAAATGTCAATATGTTAGTCAGTTTATCCCGACAACATCACAGGACCCAATTAGACAGGGACCCAAAGGTGATGGATGTTGTCAACAGTAGACAGTCCTCACTGCCTGCAAGAAAGCCCTCCGAATGTGCCGAAGGCAGCCGGGAAATAAAGAGCGGCTTCATGACTCCGCTCTGCTAGATGCTAAGATTCCCAATGCCTCTAAACACACATCGAAGGCTCAGAACACTTCCCACCCATTACCATATTATGGGAGTGGCAGTTGCAGTTGCGAAGGTCCACCTCGCAATCTCGCTAAAAGCAACTCTAAAGGTCCTCCTTAGAGCACCCGCGAGGCCTCCCCCATGGGCATATAACGATCGATCACAAGAGATTCTCTTTTAATGCGAATCACGACATCCCTCTACGTGACCAGAAGATCAAGCAGCAAGAAGGTCCTCCACTTGTTGCGGTTCACACTGAAGGTCCTCCCCAGGGTATACACTGCAGGCACTCTCCATGCAGTGGGACAACAGATTATGATAGTAGTCCTCGCTATCATAGTCACAACTGCAGAGGACCTCCTCGCAGTGACATCTCATCATGAAAAGAAGGCTCTCCCCTTGTTGTGGCCTACCCTGAAGGTCCTCCCTTGGGGTTATGTTGAAACGACAGTCCGCGCAGCTAGGCATTAGATCACGGTGGTAGTCCTCACCACCTTGATAATGGAGGTCCTCCCTCTAGAGATGCCCAGCAGTGAGAAGGCCCTCCCCTTGTTGCGGTACATTCTGAAGGCCCTCCCCAGGGTGTACCCCGTAGATATTCTCCCTATGGTAGCTGTAATGGTAGTCCTCGCCATTGTAGCAGCTGTGATGGTAGTCCTCAGCACCACTGCCGCCATTGTGATGGTCCTCCCCACAGTGGCCCCAAGCAACAAGATTGTCCCCCCCTTGTCGCATTGTGTCTTGAAGGTTCTCCCTTGTATGCACATTGAACTTCAAACCATGATGGTCATCCTCACCATGATGGAAGTTGTTGCGAAGGCCCTCCCCGTAACAACACTACGTATCCAGAAGGGCCTCCCCTTGCTACGACATGCCTTGGAGGTCCTCCCCATGGTTTGCACTGAATAATTCCTATAGGCAGTGAGGCGTCAAGAAGTAATGGAAGTCCTCGCCATTGCGGCCGCCATTGAGAAGGTCCTCCCCACAATGACATATCATATCGACAGGAAGGTCCTCCCCTGCCAAATCAAGCACAGAAAAGCCCTCATATTCCGAGGCACTCAGTAGGACGATATCTAGCTTGTCGGATTCCCAGATAGTCACCAACAACAACCTTCTTCAATTGGGAGATGTTCCGGGGCCACATTCATCTTCGGAACCACCTCAGAATCGCCCACATGACAATTCAATACCTACCAGTCCCACTGCCTCTGACCCCACTATCGGTGAGTGTCTCAGTTGGGCTGACCAGGTAGAGGAATCACTAGCGGAGGTGTATGCTGACATGTTGCACCTGAGGAAACGACTGGCCAGGGATGATATACCAGTTATGTTTTGGCCCACGACCACCTCTCGATTCAACATACCCAGAGATTTTTCGGAAGAATGCATGCATGATATCCTCTACAATATATGGACAACGCTCCGTCGACTGAAATCAAGCTTCCTGCCCTACAACAGGTATATAGACCATGTCAAGAAAATAGGAGACCTTCTGCGTCACATCGACCTGGATGCTCGTCCTTCAGCACGACAACAGTGACTTGAGAGGTGTAAAGGAAACATAGAGATATCCTGCCTCCGTGCACAGCACCAGCTGCGCTGCCTCATCAGTGACACTCCAACGGGAGTTCATATCAGGGGATGGGGGAACATGGATCTTTTCATTTCAATCCGCTCCCCGCCCAGAAGAACCTATTCGGCATAGTGTCTTGAAATGTCATCACGTTAAGACAAAAATCGAGTGGTCTCCCTGTTCACAAAAGGAAACACACCCAAATGAGTCACGCTTTGAGTAAGTCCTAGAAGCATCAGGCCTGAAGGGAGCAAGCCATCCAAGAACTCCTGAATCAGGCCACTGAGAGCATACAACGGGCCTCTCGCCTAAGAGAGGCCAATCAGTGGTCATTTCCTGCCTCCCCAGAAGGGCTTGACTCACAGGTGAACTCAACATCAATCCCAGTTCACCACCGAATGGGATCTTGCAAGATCAGGTAGGTAGCGATAGTAGCATCCACTGCCACAATCCATTGTCAACCCTAGCCTGTAGGGCTAGGGTTATTTTTAAAAAACATTCCCCCGTAAGACCAATAAAAATAGTAAGAGACCCAACGTCCAAGGAACAGAGCCAACCCCAGTCCTCAGGGATGGGGGAATTTTTACCTCCTCAACAACAACCTCTCCTATAAGAATCAGTATTCTCTCGTCTAGGGAGGATAGTTAGAAGAGGTGGTTCCCGCCCTATCCCTTCCTTTGAATCATCACCCCCTTCAAGAGGGAGGCATACCATAAGGTCGCATCAAAGAACTCTCCGCATCACCCTTCGTAAAGGAGTCCAAAAGCGATACCAGGACATAAAAGGGAAGACCAGTAAAAGACAGGGTAAATCCTCTTCCTATTTTGAAGATTACATCTTCTCCGCCCCATGATATGAATCCATCAATGCCATAGAGTTTAACCCTTTGGGTAACACCGAAGATGATTCAAATCTGGATGGATCAGGAGATGATGGTTCCGGTCAGGCTATGACTCACAACGAACCAGCAGGTGTGCACACCCGGAACCAGAGGGCTGCTCTAAATATGGCCTCCCTTGTAGATAACCTTCCTCCACATACCCTGCGAGTTTCTAACAAAGATAAGAAAAAAGGACTGGTTACCCTTAACCAGCCTCCTTCTCTCGATAAAAATGACCCACTTATGCTCGAAGAGAGGTTCACTCGATAGGAAGAGGAAATGAATGAATTGAGGAGGCTTAACGCCGAGGTACTCTAGAGGAACCATCTTATTGAGAGAACTTCCCAAGAGGATCCACATCATGCACTCCCAGTAAGTGCACCTCAAAGACCAAGGTTTGCCTAAGAAAACAAAGCATGGTTAGGGCTCCCGCCCAACGAGGTGCTTGGCTCGTCCCACTACCTAAATGTAGATCCGGATGAATACCAAGACTACCCTCCACTCAAGAAGCAACCGGAGCGAGTACATCTGAACCCTCCAAGGTGTCACAAAAGGCACATGCACCCCTGGTGCCAACCGAGCTGGATCCTCAAGCAATGCCTCAGGATACACCTGCCCAGGACCGGGCCTAATAGGATATAAATTAGGGTATCACCAAAACCATCGAGGCACTGACAGCTTGATTGGAAGCAATGGAAGGTCGACGCACTCAGATACAGCCAGAGCAGAATCCCTACCTGGATTGGTTAAGAAACACACTGTCTCCACCCAATTTTGGGATCCCTTTATTCCCTATTTTCAATGGATCAGACGATTTGGAACAACATTTGATGCACTACGCGTCTTATTGCGATCCTATGATGAGAACTCTGGAACAACAAGAAGTAGTGAAACTACGATGCTTCGTATGAACCTTGTATGGATCTGCCTTCATCTGGTATATGAGTCTACCAGCCCAGTCAATAAAAATCTGGGAAGTCCTTCGGCAGCAGTTCCTGTTGCACTTCCGATCGACGTTTCCTAAAACAATATTCAGCAACCTCATAAATTACAAACAGAGGGAGAATGATAGGGTCTCATATTTCCTCGCTAGATGGAAGGGTCTGACCTACTCTTTGAACAGGACAATTCCTCAAGATGAGATGCTTTCCATATGCATTGATAATCTTCGAGATGAGCTGCGAAAACCGCTCATACCGGTGGAGTGCACCACTGGCTCCCGCCATCTCTCGACCATTTCCATGAGAATTGAGGACTCCCTACAGTGGACTAATTTAAAGTCCCGAATAGTGTCGTAGGCTCCCACAAAGAGAGAATCCAGAGATGAAGCGTCCTTTGTCACACTCAAGCTAGCCCCTGTGCCTGCTCCACCACGTAGGCCTCCACCTAATCATCAAGGGCCCCTATATATTAGTGGACGCCTCCGCCTAAGCGGGACGATCAAAGAAGATCGAAGTGGAACTAGTTTGAGGAATAAAGACAGAAAGTATACTCATTCCGAGTGGACCAAGTCCGCGGCTATTTCATCATCGCTATGAATGGAAACTTGATCCGCCTCACAGAATCAAGGAAACCCTAAGATGTCAGCGGTGATGATAGGACATATTACTGTCTCTACCATCGAATGTTGGGGCACAATATTCGAGAATTTTTAATCTTCAAAGACCTCCTGCAAAGGATGGTAGACTCCGGGCAGGTCAAGCTGGGACCACCCCCAGCACATGTGACATATACCTCCACCACTCACTCCGAAGAAGGGGAGGGGTGGCAGGAAGTCACCAGCAGGAAGGGGAAAAAATTTGATAATTGGATGGCTTCGAAGACTATCAATCGAGCCCAGGGCATACTCTGAGCTCAACTACAGTATCCAGTGTTGCCGCCAACAGCCCTTGATGCTGTACATCCGATAATATCGGCCTCACAACCCTCCACGAGCTGGTCATCCAGGCGTAATCAAAAATGGAGGAAACAAGCACAAGAGGAGCAGTCCACAACAAGGCCAAAGTTAGCCCCAATATTGTAAGATTTTATGGCCCCAAACTTGGCACCACGGGCACCAACGCACCAAACGGCACCATCAAGGACAACCAACTGGGTTGACTTGTCAGAGGATGAAGAGCCATGTTTTGGTTTCATCAACATCATCCATCTAGTGGTATTGTTCCCTGACGAGGGGTATGGTTATGAACCCAAGTTCCCAACACGAGGAGCCGGGATGAGGAGTGGCAGAGGCATGGTATACTAGGGGAGGCGCAGTCGTGGCCGAAACCAACCCTACTGTTGGACCTCCCCCCAAACCGTTAGTATCACAGAAACCCATGGGAGATCCTTTTAACAGACTCAACAGGAGAAAGAATATCCCTCCACCTCCACAAGAGACCACTCTGCCCCTGTCATTCTGTGATACCCATTAGAGGAAGAACACCCGTCTAGCCACCTAGTGCACACAAACAAACTGGCTGGGCCGACTCCCCAAAACGTGAGAACACTGTTGACATCCGACCTCGCAGTTGTTCCCTCCTTATCTCATATTCCAACTCCTAAGCTGCATGCTAAAAATCTCCCACCAATGGAGAAGCGTCGGTCGCTGGAATAGAAATACGACATCCTTAAGCAGCTGGCATCGGTTCCAGCCACACTGTCGATCCTGGATGCCCTGAGTTTGTCAGCAGACCTCAAGGAGGCACTTATAGAAGCCTAGCTTAGCCCCCCAAGAGTTTCAAGCCGAGGTAGCTTCTGCAAAGATTTACTGGATGGAGAATGGCTCGGCTGAATGCAATACGTTGATTTCCATCACCGATCAGGATGAAGATTCCATCATACAAGGACATATGAACCCACTATATGTGTCCAACATACTAAATGATGTTGAGATCCGTAAAGTATTTCTTTACAACGGCTTTGGAGTTAACCTCCTTCCCCTACGGACACTTCATAAGCTAGGCTATAATGAGAATCACCTAGTAACCTCAGCCACAACTCTGTCGAGTTACGACAAGATTTAACAAAAGCCAATTGGATAAATCAAGCTAAACACCCATTTTGGCGACCTTGTGGCTTACTTGGGATTCCTGGTGGTCCGATAGAACAGAAAATTCAATGCCCTTCTAGGAAGGTCGTGGCTCTATAAGCACATGTCCCTTCCTTCATCCTACTACCAGTGTATTAAGTACTGCGTCAATGGGAAAAGTGGGACATTTCACGCTGACAAGGCCCATTTCGAGCTCTCTGAGTCACACTACATTTATGCCGGGTTTTTTTGAGAAAAAGAAGAAGAAGCCTTCAGTCGATGGTATTGACTGGATCCCCACTCCAAATGGTCTAGAAATGGATCCTAATGACCCCCTCAGGCAGCTTGGTAGAGACAACATACTTCCCATCTACCAGGTTGAGAGCAGGTGTTCAAGTCCAAACACGCACTCAGCTGTCCTCATGACCTCATCCATAACGGTTGATCATGGAAATGTGGAAATGACCGCTAACCCTCAATTCGGTGATGAGTACCTGAGTGAGGACATCCAAAATTCGTCACCTCCGGACTCCTAGGATCTCGAGTCAAGAGATCTCCACTCACAGGATCAAGAAGATGAGGATTTGGGAGAAGAAGAAGAGGATGATCTTAGAGATGAACCTCCACTATTTGAGGAGGGTATCTCCACCACGGTGGATGAGCATAGGGAAATAAACCTGGGTACTGAGGAAGATCTGAGGCACACTTTTGTTAGTACAACCATGTCTCCCGAGGAGCACACGGTATATACATCTTTCATGAAGCAACATCGAGATGTTTTTCCTAGAATTACACAAAAAGTTCGGGACTCGATCCCGAAGTGGCGAATCATCACCTGGGTCTTCCAGAAGACCACTGAGGATATAAACAGGCCTCCAGAAGAACACACCACTCACATGCTGCCAAAATAGAGGCTGAAGTTGATAAGATCATTAAAGAAGGCTTCATTCGGGAGGTCCTATACCCCATCTGGTTGGCCAACATCATCCCTGTCAAGAAAAAGAGAGGAAAAATCTGCATTTGCATTGATTTTAGAGATCTCAATTTTCATTTTCCGAAATATGATTTCCCGGTCTTGGTCACCGAGTTATTGATCGATGAGATGGCTGGGTATGAGGCTATATCCTTAATGGATGTCTATTATAGGTATAATCAAATATGGATGGCCTGAGAAGATGAAGAAGCCACTGCCTTCTGGGACCTGCAAGGAATATTCTGTTACAGGGTCATGCCTTTCGGTCTCAAGAATGCTGGCGCCACATATCAACACGCCATGCATCGTATGTTTAAACCATTCCTAGGGAGATTCATTGAATGCTACATGGATGACTTGGTGGTTAAGTCCAGACAGTTCTCAGATCATCTGTCAGACCTTGAGACCACCTTCAACAAACTTCGACAGCATAGCCTGAAGATGAACCCCTTGAAATGAGCCTTCGAGGTTAACTAAGGGAAATTCATTGTCTTAGTTATACGCCATCGTGGTATCAAAGTCGACACTAAAAAGACAAAGGCTATCCTTGAACTTCCACCTCCCCGCAATCTCACCAAGTTGAGGGGATTCCAAGGACACCTAGGCTATATCAGGAGGTTCATAGCCAACATGGCAGGCAAATGTTTTCCCTTTACTAGGTTAATGAAGAAGGGAGTCACATACCAATGGAAAGATGACTGCCAAGAGGCGTTCGACAGCCTAAAGAAGTATCACTCCAGACCACTAGTGCTCATGCCCCCGGTTGAAGGAAGACCTCTCATCCTATACGTGACGACCCTAGAGCGGTCGATGGGAGCCTTCCTCGTGCAGAAAAAAGACACCGGCAGTGAAAACAGTATGTATTACCTCAGCCGAACCATGATCAATGCTGAGACTCAATACTAAAACATCGAGAAGAGTTGTTTGGCCTTTCTCTTCATAGTTCAAAATATGCGACATTATCTACAATATCATGAAGTCCATTTTGTCTCACGTAGTAACCCTCTCAAGTACATCCTCTTCCACCCAATGATGACAAGGCACTTGTCCCGATGGGTAGTCATCTTGAAACAGTTTGACATCCGGTTTGTGCCTCAAAAAGACATTAAGATCCAAGCATTAGTAGATTTTCTGGCAGAGCACCCTTCAACAGGGACCACCACACCAGACACCGAGCTACCTGATGAAGACATATTCTCGGTTCAAGAGGAGTTCCCATCATGGGAAATGTACTTCGATAGTGCATCCCAAAGCCCGATAGGGAAAAGGATGGAGGACCCCAAATTTAACAAGGTGGGTTTGGTGATAAAAATCATGTCCCCAGAAAAGGCAGTCTTTCCATATTCCTTCCCCTTGTCAGAAGGATGTATGAACAATGAAGCAGAGTATCAAGCCCTCATTTCAGGCCTGGATCTCTCACTCCAGGCACAATTACAACACCTTAAGGTAAAAGGTAACTCATAACTGGTCATTAATAAAGTCAATGGTGACTATGCTATTAAAAATGAGGAGTTGATTCCCCTATTTGACCATGTCCGAGGGTTAATGGTGAAATTATCCACAGAACCAACATTGACCTATATTCCCCAGTCTCAGAATTCCCAGGCTGATGCATTAGCTAATGCGGCCACAACCCTAGCTGAACCAAACCAGGATGAAACAGTTATCAATATTTCCCACCATCGAATGGTATTTCCATTTTTTCAAGATAAGAAGGAAGAAATCCATGAAGTCAGTCCTATCCCCGAATCATATGCTCCTGCCACCAGCTGGATGATACCCATTGAAAACTACCTTCAATGGGGAGAAATTCCATCAGACAGGGTTGAAAGAGAGAAAATACGGAGAAGGGCAATCAACTTTTTCCTATATGGCAGTGTGGGTCAGCCAGAGGTCCTCTATAAATGAGGCCTCGACGGAATCCTCCTCAGATGCATTGATGGATAAGAAACTACAACCATCATGATTGAGGTATATGCTGGAGTATGTGGGGAACATCATCCGGGGTCTAAGCTTTCCTATTAGGTTCGATAACTTGGGTACTATTGGCCCATAGTGGCACGAGATTGCGAGCGATTTACCTCAAAATGACACTCATGCCAAATTCATGCCATCTTCATACACTAACCCCAGGAGTTATTTCATCATGCTATGTACTCTTTGACATTTTCCATCTGGGGAATGGACGTTGTGGGACCATATCCTTCCACCACATCCAAACAGCTGATGTATATCTTCACGGCAACCGACTTCTTTTCCTAATGGGTAGAAGTTGTGCCCCATAAGGAAGTCGGGGCAAGAAGCATTGCCATCTTGGTGAAAACCAATATCATCCCCATATTTGGTGTCCCTTATACCATACTGATGGATAACTGCACCAAATTCTGCTCTACTGAATTGGAGAAACTATACCAAGAATACAGTATCAAGGATAACCACTCATCCCGCCACCACGCAGTGGCCAACAGACAGATATAGGCTTTCAACAAGACCCTGTCCAACATTCTCCAGAAAATGGTGGAAAAAGAAGTCATGGACGGATAAACTCCTCCATGCATTGTGGGCATACCGAACCACAATCCACACCGCTACTTGGGCTTTTCCGTAATCATTAGTATACAGAATAGAAGAGGTCCTACCCATTGATCTCCAATTTCCCTCGCTCCGTGTTTCCATTTTTGGTCAGTTATCCAACAATGAGAAATCAAAAAAGCATTTAGGTGAATTGTAACAATTGGAGGAGAAGCGGTTGCACACTTTTCTCCATCTAGAAGTCTACCAGAACCGGATTGCATGAGCCTTCAATAAAAATGTTCGTCTTCAGTCTTTCTTGGAAGGAGAATTGGTATTGGTCCTCCGGACCCCAATGATACCCAGAAAGAGAACTCCAAACTGGAGCCCAAGTGGGACGGACCATATGTTATACACAAGGTCTAATCCAATGGATCATATACCCTGATCTCCATGGACGGGAAGTTCACTACCGCTCCTACAAATGCGAGATTCCTGAAGAAGTATTTCACATAGAAATCAAAAGCAGTTATCATCTGAGCTGCAAGACGTTAAACTGCCAAACACCCAACGGTCCAAACTTTATGATCCTAAACTAAGAGTATTTCAACCTCACCAGCATATCTAAAAGCAGATATCATCCAAGCTGTAGGACATTAAGCTGCCAATCACCCAAGTCCAAACTCTATAACCCTAAACTAAGATTATTTCGTCCTCACCAGCATAACTAAAAGAAGTTATCGTCCAAGTTGCAGGATGTTAAACTACCAAGCACCCAACATTCCAAACTCTATGACCCTAAACTAAGAGTATTTCTTCCTCATCCTCATAACTAAAAGAAGTTATCGTCTGAGCTGCAATATGTTAAACTGTCAAGCAACCAACGGTCCAAACTCTATGACCTTAAACTAAGAGTATTTTTTGCTCACCACATGACGTTAAACTGCATGGATTTTAGAGAACTACGTATGGATAGATTCTTTCCCTCGTAGGATACATAGAGACTCCAGGGTTCCCCATCCTGACCCAGCCACCCCCGGATAAGAAGATTAAAAAATGCCACTTTCCCCCATGTATGGACCAGACTTGCACGGGGTGTATTCCTCATCCTTACCGCGTGACATTAAACTACATGGATAAGAAGATTTAAAAAATTCCATTTCCCCCGTGTATAGACTAGACTTACACGGGGTGTATTCCTCGTCATTATCGCACGACGTTAAACTACACGGGCAAAAGGATTTAAAAATTCTCCTTTCCCCCGTGTACGGACCAGACCTGCACGGGGTGTACTCCAAAGAGAACTATGTGAGGCTTGATTCTTGCCCTCACAGGATACATACCTACTCCAGGATCCCCCATACTGGCCTAGCCACTCCCATATGGAATAAAATTAAAACAAAATGTCCCCTTCTCCCATGAATGGACCAACCCTACATGTGGTGTACTTATTTCAGAGAACTATGAATGGTTTGATTCCTGCCCTTGTAGGATACGTAGCGATGCCAGGGTTCCCCATCCTGGCCCAGCCACCCCCAGATAAGAAGATTTAAAAATTCCTCTTTCCCCCGTGTATGGGCCAGACTTGCACGGGGTGAATTCCTCATCCTTACCACACAGCGTTAAACTGCACAGATAAGAAGATTTAAAAATGACCCTCTCCCCCTGTGCATGGACCAGACTTGTAAATGGTGTATTCCTCATCCTTACCACACGATGTTAAACTACACAGACAAGAAGATTTAAAAATGCCCCTTTCCCCCATGTACAAACTAGACCGGCATGGGGTGTACTCCAAAGAGAACTACGTGAGGCTTGATTTCAGCCCTCGCAGGATACAGAGCGAGGCCAGGATCCCCCATCCTGGCCCAGTCACTCCCAAATGGAATAAATATAAAAAAATATCCCCTTCCCCGTGTACGGACCATCCATACATAGGGTGTACTTCTTTCAGAGAACTACGTATGACTTGATTCCTGTATTTGCAGGATACATAGTGACGCCGGGGTTCCCCATCCTGGCCCAGCCACCCCTGAGTAAAAGGTAAGAATGCCCTCTCCCCTGTGTAAGGACCAACCCTGCATGAGTTTTATTCCTCATCCTTACCAAACAATGTTAAACTGCATAGATAAGGATAAAAAAATGCCTCTTCTCCCGCCGTGTACGTACTAAACCTTCACGGGGTGTATTTTCTTTAAGAGAACTACGCGTGACTTGATTATTACCCTCGCAGGATACATAGTGATGCCATGATTTGGTATCCTGGCCCAACCACCCCCAAATGAGGTTTAAGAGAAAAATATTACCTTTTCCCCCATGTATGGATCCGACCTGCACTGGGTGTACTTCTTTCAGAGAACTACGTGAGGCTTGATTTCGGCCCTCACAGGATATGTAGTGATGCCATAATTCCATACCCTAGCCCAGCCACCTCAAATGAAGCAAAAAATACCCCCTTCCTCTATATGGACTAGACCCGCACAAGGTGTATTCCCCAAAAGAACTATGTGAGTCTTGATTCCTTCCCTAGTGGGATATTTAGTGATGCCAGGGTTCCCCATCCTAGCCCGTCCATTAAAAAAATGCCATCCCCCCCATGTATGGACCATACCTACATGAGGTGTATTCTTCATCCTCACCGCATGATGTTAAACTCCACGGACTTCAGAGAACTATGTGAGGCTTGATTCCTGCCCTCACAGGATATGTAGTGATCCCAGGGTCCCTCACCCTGGCTCAGCCGTCCCCAAATGAAATTCAAAAATGCCCTTTTCCCCCGTGTACGGACTAACCCTGCGCAGTGTGTACCTCCTTCAGGGAATTACGTGTGGATTGATTTCTGCCCTCATAGGATGTGTAGTGACCTCATGGTTTCCCATCCTAGCCCAACCATTCCCGAATGGGGATTTAAAAAAAATTCCCTCTTACCTCGTGTACGGGCTAGGTATGCACAGGGTGTATTACTTGACCTCACCGCACGACGTTAAAACTGCATGGAATTCTTCCCCACCGCACAACATTAAAACTTCACGGACTTCGTTCTCACTACACGACGTTAAAACTGCACGGACTTCGTCCTCACCGCACGAAGTTAAAACTGCACGGAATTCATCCTCACCTCATGACGTTAAAACTTCACAGACTTTGTCCTCACCGCATGATGTTAAAACTTCACAGACTGCATCGCGACCCACCCAAGATATATGGTGAAACGAGATGGAAATACTCCTTGTGAATTTGGATGCATCCTCTCCATACATCAGACTCCACATCCTGGATAATTATGGATCTTCATAACCATTCACGGCCATTGGAAGTGGAAAGTTATCAACCTGGGGACACCTTTGCATGACTATGCATACCATTCCCTCAACGGCTCTGCATATTGATAGCCCTGGGCCCATCTACCAAATGCAAGATTTCCTCAGGCGGTACTCTTCCTAGCTCTGTACACTTATCGGCCTCAGAGCCCCCACATCATATCTCCCAATCCAGAAATTTATGGAGCAGTGGTTTACAAGTTCGCCCCCCTTTTCACATCCAAACGTTTCCAGGGTATCCCTACCTAGTTAGCCTATGTATTCGCCTGTGGTTCACATGATGACCTACATCTACAAACATGAAGCCAGGGCTAGGCTACATTGGATCAATGGACAATTGTAGTGAAGATGTTTCTTGTATGCTCGGACACCATTATCCATGCATGCAGAACTCTATACTGTGAGCAATCTCAGATTTTCATAATCATTCATGGCCATTGAAAGTGGAAGGTCATTGACCTGGGGACACCTTTTCATGACTATGCATACCATGCCCTCAATGGCTCTGCATATTGATAGCCCTTGGCTCATCTACCAAAGGCAAGATTTCCTCGGACTGTACTCTTTCTAGCTCCATACACTTACCAGCCTCAAATCCCCCACACCTATCTCATGATCTGGGAAAACTCAGAGTTACAGTTTACAACCTTCATCCCCCACCCTGTTCAGAGTATATCAGAGCATGGTAACTTAGTTATCCTTCGATTGACTGTAGGAATAGTCACCCAACTGTCCGAGCTCTATGAACTCTAAAATAAGAGTACTTCTTCCTTACCGTGTGATGTTAAACTGCATGGAGTGAAGGCACATCCCCACACACAAGATAAATCAGCGCAGGGATCCCTCTAAGCTTTAATAGCAACCAGGGACAAATATTCCCTACATGTCTAGATATTTTCTTACCAAATGACAGACTTTGTGGCCCGAAAAATCGTGAATTCTCATAACCATTCACGACCATCAGAAGTGGAAAGTTATTGACCCATGTACACCTTTTCATGAATTTTCATACCATTACCTCAGTGGCTCTGCATATTGATAGCCCCTGGCCCATCTACTAAAGCCACGATTTCCTCAAGCGGTACACTACCTAGCTTTGTACGCTTACCGACCTCAGAGCCCCCATATCATTTCTCCTGATCCAAGAATCACCATAACCATGATTTACACCATCAACCCTTTTCCATGTCTTGGGCATGCCGAGATGTTCAAGACCAGTTACATTCTAATGAAGAGCAGCCTTTGCAACTACGTCCTTACCACATGACGTTAAACTGCATGAAACATCTTGTATGCTGTCCATAAAGCTACAAAGACCAAGAATTAAACATCCAGGGGAATGCCTCCAACTAAAATCATTTTAATTGGTTTAAAAAATCCCTTCGTCTTCGCTGCATGAAGTTAAACTGCACAATATCCTTCAATAATGTTCCTCATCTTTACCGCATGACGTTAAACTACATGGAAGTCATCCTTTCCGCGTGATGTTAAACTGAAAGGTCAAACCTGTCATGGGTTTATTAAGGAATAGAGGCTTTTATCTGTCCCTCAGTGCATGGGTCAGACCTGCATGAACCACCTTCTCACACCAGCATGAGAAGGGATGACTTCACCCATCCTCGGTAAATTTAGCCGAGATGTTTCTCCCATATCCAGGAACCCTCTCCTCATAAACCATACTATGTACTCAGAGAAAGCCGAACTCTCATGAACCACCCCTGGTGGTCCTGAATCTCAAAAATCCTTGAGGTTTCTCGGCTATTGATAGAATGAAATCATTGAACTAAGGACACCTTTGCATGGATATGCATACCATGACCTCAGCGGCTCTACATATTGATCTCCTCTGGCCAGTCTACCAAATGCAAGATTTCCTTAGGCAATGCTTCTCTCCGTATGCCTCTTGGCCCTTGAGTCCCCATGTCCATCCTGGGATTCAGTGACCCTCTGAGCTATAGTTTACCAGCCTCTTTTACAACCCTGCCTGAATATGGAGGAACATCTCAGACAAGATTACTGAGAACAATGAGAATCCGTTCCCTTCTAGATGATGTCCTAGCTGCATGACTTTAAACTGTGCCAAGCTTCAACCATCCTATAGGCTAGATAAATGCGTAGGACAGGGAATCTGAGTCCACACTCCTGATTAATAAAGATGTTCCCAAACCCTTTTAGACGTCACACACCCTTTTCGATCCACCCCTAGTGGTTTTCATAATTATCCAAGCCACCCATGGTGGTTTCTGTAAGCTGGACTTCCATAAAGTCCTATGGCCATCAAAAATGGGGAGTCATTGACTTAAGGAAACCTTTGAACAACTATGCATACCATGCCCTCAGCATCTCTGCATATTAATCGCCCCTGGCCCATATACCAAAGGCAAGATTTCCTTAGGCGATGCTCTTCCTACCTCTGCTCGCCGATACGAATCCCATGCCTTGAGACATGCACTGCATGTCATTAAAATCTAAACACGCTCACCACACATGCGTCTGAAGGACATCGAGACATCTTTTAATCAACCAAATCTCATTGGGGCACTCTCCCCACTATATCTGGTCAAAGATATTCGACCTAAAACATCTGTAATGATAGTCTTGTCGGCGGGACTTTAAACTACTCACAAAAATAGGCACAAATCCTGTTAGGCCGAAAAAATGAAAATGGCGACCTAATAAAAAGTCGGGCCATACCCGCTGGGTCCACACCAAATGGGACAAGGAAAAATTAGGGTATTAACAGAAAAGAAAAAAAATTTGTGGGGTTTTTCTGAAAAACCCTAGCAATAGTCAAACTATTCTAGCTGGATCCCATGATCTAGGAAAACGTTAGAGTTTGTTTCTATTTTCATCAATTATGATTAGTTGTGATTCAGTGAGTTGTTATTTACACATTAATTGTTCCAGTAACAATCAAATTTTACAATAGGGAATGATTGACAAATATTGCATTCTGTTTGAACAAAAAGGTAGGATTTCCACAAGCTGGGGCCTCTCCCTCACAACAATGAAAAAAGGGGGTAAGCAAAACAGAGTGTACAAGAATGGTTCTGATCATCACAAAGGGGCCTGGATCACTCTCTATATCAGATCGGAAACCGTGCGACAGAGGTTGTTGCAAGTCTTCCCCAGTACGACCCTCTCCCTGGCCTCAACCTTGGCCACCGAATGAGTGTGCCCCACTGTTGTGTGGAGATCGTTGATCCCTTTACTAGTGGTTTCAAGGTTACCAGTAAATGCTGACAACTGATCCCTCAGCATCGCTACCCGTAGTTCACATTCATCCAACTCTGTAGATAGGGAGGCCGCCTGATCTCGAAATCTCGCCTCTTATGCTATTAGTTGATGGAGATTTAACATGGATTCCTCCAAGGCTTGGGTCTCACAATGAGATGCAGAAAAGTGAGCAAGTTTGAGTTCATTAGTGGCAACTTCCTCATGGGCATTGAAAACTTGGAAAGTGAGAAAATGAAACTTCCGATTGTTAAAGCCACCTGACCCCAAACCTAGAAAAAATTGTCAGAGAGAATCAGTTTTAGTTTCCATCTCAGCCAGAGGAGTTTTGGCAAAAATCTTGAAAATTTGGGGCCAAGCCCACCAGCACACTTCTCGGTGGTCCACCATGACATGATGATCTTTGATATCCTCACAAGATAGCACAGGAACGAAGTCTGGCATCACAATCAGCACAGAAATGTGCAAGCTAGAAGATAGTTCCGTTGCTGGAAGGTTTGAAGCTTCAAACTCCAGTTCAGGCTTGGGAGTAAAGTTTCTAAGTCTAGTATCAGCTGGCAAAACTTTAGGAATGGTCCCACTGGTACCCGAAGCCACAGGGGCATCCTCATCCATGTCCAATAGGGTTGGGTCCATCTGAACTTTGGCCACAGGGGGGCTGGGAGATGAAAATACCTTGATTCGCATTGACATATGAGCCATCAGTCGGTCCTCCCTCAGAGCCGATGAGGAAGGTGCGGTAGGCACAATAGATGCAATAACTCCTGATTTGGGAACCTGCCGGACAACCTTCCCCAGGATCCCATCGGGATAATGTATTATCCATATTCTTTCGAACTACATGTATAGGCTGGCGTCCACTCCTATTCCAGACAAAGGAATGCTTGTGTCAGATCCCTCTCGCATCATCATCAACCACCATTGATGGAGAGTAGCCGGGTGCAGTCCTCGAGGATTAGGAGGGGGAAGGGAAACTTGGAGTTGCATACACCCAAAATGGTGGGAAAAATAATGGGGGGGATACAACTCGCATAAAGAAACCCCATCAATCTACGCGGTCAAAAACCCATCCCGTACTGAAATCATGTAAGAATGATTTTCCAGGCTACCCTTGCAGTTATCAACCATGAAGCCGGAAGGGGTGGGGTAGGGAGCGAAGGAAAACTGGGAGAAGTCACCCAAAATCTTGATGACTTCATCAGAATTGAGGGACTTCAAGCAATCCCCAGCTATATCGAGCAGGGCAGGCCTAAAGGTATAAAGTAGGATGACTGTATAATGGAAATACTTATAACAACGACAATGATTCGCTATCCAGTTGAATAAGAATTGAAATGGCCCACTCAGATGGTAGGGTGACACACCCTCCTGTATGTGGCTCACTAGTTTGTAAATACGAGCCATTGTGGGCACAACCAAATTCACCAGGAAACCCTCTTCCAACTCAACTTCGATCATCAAGGTACAATCCCTGACACCTGGGTTGATATCCTGAGAAGGGAATAACCACCCACTCAAAAACATATCAAACAGACCTACTAGATTGAGCATAGGGGGCACACCGGGGCACACCTCGTAACCCCATGAAATGTAGTTTCCTGCCTCCATAACTGCCCAATAGGAACCTGGGATGGTTCGTGGCTATTGAGAAGGATGAGTCCTAGGGTGCTTAATATTTGGCACATGACCAGTGGTGTTCAGAAATAACCCTATCCAAGTGCAATTTGAAATAAAAGAGCAGGCACGCAAGGCCTGACCCAATGAAAGCTCCTCCATAACCAGCAGATCCCGCACCAAAGAAGGCACTTGTTCGATGTCGTCCCATGAATCAGGAATGGGAATAAATTCGTCATACATCTCACCAATGATCAGATTCCCTCCCAATTGGTATATTTCCCATAAACTAATTCCAACATCACCATTGGAAAGGTGGAAAGTATTAGTTCTTGAACACCAGTGACTGAGCATGTCAGGCAGGATCAAAGATGGTGGGTAAATAGAAAACTGGGAGGCCCACAATGTGGAGTATAGATTGGCTGCTTCTAGTGACTCAGGATATTCCCAACAATGATGGTGGACCCAGAAGGCCCAGGCCTAGTCATTTGAGAAACGCCCACTAGACCGAAGATCCCACCTAGGAATCCACCCCACGTTAGGGTCCACTCGGGCAAGGTTGATTATGGAGGGGTAACTCATGAGGAAATATTCTTGTGAGAAGTCTTGTGTGGACTGATCGCTTTGGGTCTAGAAGGATCCTCTCAAAATGAAGGTATCTTTTGGATTAGGATCATAGATTATCTCCCCCGATTGGGTGAGGTTTTCCTGAATGCACTTCAGTGACACTTCCAAGCAAGGGGATGGAAGACCTGAAAAGGTAGGGGGGATAATGATGTCATCTTGAAGACCGAAGTCATAAAGAGGAAGTCGATTTGATAGTGGATAGCCCAGGAGCTCAGGGGAGAGAAAGTCCGTCAAGACACCATCATCAGGAATGATGGATCGACTAGGGTCCTCTTTGATGCTCTACGCTCTACAAATCATAGCTAGATGCCTCCATGAACTAATTGGAAGTGGGTTGGCAGTAGACCTGGGTGCAGGGAAAGGGGGAACCATGTTTTGTCCCTACATTATGAAAACCAGCAAATGGTTAGTTTGGAATAATAAAATCTGGAAAACAATACCAAACATATGGCAAAGGAGTCAAGAAGCCCTCATAACGAGGTTCGCAAGCAGGCCTCAAAATGTGTTTCGCGATAACTGCATCCCGCGGACCAACCCAAATCGGAAGATGTATGCGGTAATCTGGCCCACAGAGTGTTGGCTAGAAAACCGAAATCCAGGTTGCTCCGCAAAATCTTAATCCCGAATTTAAATAGTTAGGTTCAGAAGACTTAAGAAATTTTCAGAGTCTGGAAGATTTTAGTCCGCAGACCATCAAAACCACGGAGCGAGTTCTTATGCGGCCCATAGTGACTTACTTTTCAATTCATTAAAATTGTTAGTTCACGGTTGGAGGTTAGCCCGCAGGTTAAGGCAGGCGCAAACGAGGAATGGTTCATGGAAGAGGCAGGTGGTTCGCGGAGGAGGCGTTTCATGAAGGAACGAGAACGCAGAGACAAGAAGCAAGAGAACACTGGTTTCACGAAGAATCCGGTAAAAGAAAAAGGAAGGCCCCCCGTATTTATATGTGTGGTCCCCTACCAGGTCCACTCCTCTACCATAAACCATCCATGTTTAGGGACCACTCTACATCGGAATGGCCTCCTCTTCGTTCCGATCGGACCCCATTCCAATTGGGGGCATTTGTAGGGTCCTGAAAAATTTACAAAGCAGAATGATAATTCCCTTAATCCACGGGGGGGGGGGGGGATTCTAACCAATGTCCCTCAAAGCAATTGGGAAAAAATATGAAGAGCACCTAAGAAATCAGCAAAGGACCGACTAGTCTGCGTATCGGTCCAACATTGATAGTACGTGGACGGTTCTACAGTCCGCCTCCTCCGCGGACCGCTGTCATTAACGGAACAAAGGCAGGGATCCTCTATGGACACGAAGCAGGACGGGCGTCAACCAGGTTCACTAACACGAACCGCCCCAGCCGCGGACCACATCGACCGGCCTGGACCGCATCCACTATTGTTAGTGGAATGGAGGCAGAACCCTACGTGGCCGTGAAGCACTCCCCTAGCTAGTTTGGTTCGCGGGGGAGATGCGTTCAATGCCCCTTGTGAGTCTTGGATTGACCAAGTCATCCATAAACCGGCTATTCTGTCATGGGCCTCTGCAAAATGTGCCGCAAGACCATAGATACATCTCTTTCCCTACTCTATAAAAAGAGATCGAGGGGGATGAAGAAGAGGAGTCAAATTAGAGATCAATCAGATTCAGGTGGAAGGATTTCGAAGGAAGGAGCTTAGGATTTCGAAAATAGTGAAGTTCTAGTTCGCGAACTAGAACATGACCCCTCCACGGATGCACTCCTCACGGACCAGGGAGTTTATGCCTGTTTTTTGATATGTCGCACCACGTATCACACCCCTACATGGACGAAGCCCCGAACGATGAACCTCCGACCAACGTCGCCCTCGGTTTCCGCTACTCATGTGGACCCCTCAGTGTACCAATCTGGTATGAGGACCGAACCCAAAACCACGAACCACCCTGGTTCGCGAGATGCCCATCAGTCAGCAGACTTCCCTGGTTCATGGATGACCTCTCCTACTATGTAGAACCTTCGTATGCAAAGGGTGACACCCTTTATACACCAGTGTGGCCCGACAGATCCTTCAGAGTTCCCATTACCCGAGCCAGATAAAATCCTTCCAATTCTAATCTGGTATGATCATCCGCAACCCCCTCGTAGCCCCATTCATTGGCCTCGAGCCGAGGCCTCCACCAGAGCCACCCGACCCGTGTGATGTAACCTTCAGGTGCGTCAGTGAGCCGTTTTGAGTTCACTTACCCATGGTAAGCGAGGGAGAAGGGGTTGCTTGGGCCCTTAAGCAGATTCCCGAAGCATTCATGGGTTCACATTCCCACGGTAATGTGGAGTCCGAGCCCAAGAGTCACCTTTATGATCCTCCACTTGTTAGGACTGGGGCACTTCTACCCTTCCCATGGAGTGGCGGACTACCCATTAGAAGGAAGCCCCCATGAACCTTCGTACTTCCCCACGACCATTGCCAAGGAAGGGTGATCGTACCACGATTCACTGTTTTATTCCACCCTTACACCGCTGTTTTAAACAAGTTTTGTAAGGAATATTCCAAATATAATAATAAATTTCACTCAATGTTTGAATCATTTAATTAATGTTAATCTAAATTATAGTTGTCAATGTTAATTGTTTTTATTATTTCAATGTATGTGAAGATGATTTGGAGGGCCCCTGATGAAGTGGAAGAAAAATGGTCCAAAATTGCATGGATCCATGGACATCTGTCCACTTTTTTGAATAGTACGCAAAATCCGTGCATCTACATGGGATGAAATTTTTGGGGCGGTCCAAAATTGGATGGGCTACATTTAATATGTATTAACCGAAGACCCATTCGTCCTATATGATGCCCATACTAACTAATCTTTCCAAGGAATCAAAGTTGGACCAAGTCAAATGCAGTGTTCTATATTTTATCAATATCTTGAGCTGTAGTTGTCCAAATGGTTCCAAACGTTTTCTGGAGACAGTCAAGAGGTGGGGATACAACTTTTATATTTTCTCCAAAGAGAGATAAGGCTTTCTGATGGCTGAAAATCATGGTACAAGTGGATTGATGAAATCTGTGTGCCAAAAACCACCTTCCAATTTTCTTATAAAATGACACCTTGGGCTCCCCATTTGAAAGTTAGACCAAGAGGCAAGGTGATGCCATTTTGGAGTCCCCAAGGAGTCTTCTCAACATCCCTAGTAGTTCTGCAGGCTATGGGAAGTTCTACTTCAACATCTTCTTCTACTTCCTCTCCCATGGGTTTCTAAACCCCTTGTGATCACCTGGGGAGGAATGTGATGTAATCCCGAGCTTCAAAGTTGTATTGTTTTGAATGATCTTTTTAATTCCAGGTTATATGTTGTTTTTAATCATCCTATATTTTTATTTAATTTAGTTATATACTGGTATGTTATACTCAACTCAAGTGATCATGTTTGGGGATACCCTTTCATGTGATGTTTCACACACCGTTCATCCCCTTTTCTTCCCTCATTCAATTGCGATGTTTGTGTGGTTCATATTGGTCAATTGAACTCACATAAGAACTATCAAGATCATTAAAATATATTTCATTGTATCACAAAGAATTAATACACAAACCTAGATAGCACATTGAGTTCTTTGTGTTTTGCCTTGGTGAGTTTTGGTTATGATGTCGAACACAAATTACTCAATCATCGGCGGTGTCCGGTGAAACATTGTGTGTTTTAAACTAATCCCTAAGAGGTATCCTAGAATAAACTCAGAAAAAATATGTTAATATGTGTTACAAACCAGTTATTAAAATATCATAACCCCATCCCTTGAAGCGATTAAGGATGAGCATCACGAGACTTCCCCGGGTTGATCACGTTTAATAAATTTTGTTGATCTCTACATTGTTTTATCAGTTTCATTTTCTATTTTCATCTTTAATTATCAAAACCCCAAGTTTTACAAAACATCATTAAACTTCTACTATCATAATCCAAACTCTATTTTTAAATTAATGATCTAAGGATTCGTCGAGAGATGACCTAGTGTTGCTGCTATACTACAGAAATTCTAGTCAAAACTAAACTAATTTGACGCGCTCGACAATGCGATCAAATTTTGGCACAATTTCCGAGGAGCCAAGATCATTTTTTTCTATATTTCCTTTTATTTATTTATTTTACTTCTTAATTAGTACTCATTTTAATACTCCACCCCCATTTGATTGTTTTTGTTTTGTATTTTGTCTTTATTTTTGGTTTTTTGGTGTGTTATTTTTTTTCTCTCTCTTCCTCTTCTCCATCTCCCTCTCTAATTCTATAGTATAAAATTATATTCTTATTTCAACCTTATTAAGTTTTTTATCCATATAAAATAAAAAAAACACAAAAAAAATCAATATATCAAAATGGACGTCATTGTTTCATGACAAGATCTGATAAAGAAACACTACTTAAATTTGATCATGAAATTGAAAAGTCACTTCACAGAAAAATCAAGGAATCTACAGAAGGTCAATCAAGTAACATTGAGGGAACCCTTGTGGTATTTCAAGTGGTACTAAACCTATAAAAAATTGAACCCAATCAAGCCCAATCAAACATGGATGCAAATAACCTAACTTTAAAAGAACTGACCACCCCTGATGTGGAGTACCAACCTGCGTACATCCAATATCCCGAGGAAGCTACCAACTTTGAGTTGAGATCCGGTCTCATCCACATTCTTCCAAAATTCCATGGTATTCCTGATGAGGACCCTCAAAAACATCTCAAATAATTTCACATAGTGTTCTCCACCATGAAACCCCAAAATGTGTCTGAGGACTTAATCAAGTTTAGGGCCTTCCCTTTCTTCCTTGATGGTGTATCCAAAGATTGGCTATACTATTTGCCTACCACGATTGGGGGCTGGAATGACCTTAAAAGACTCTTTCTAGAAAATTTCTTCCATGCCTCCCAAATTGCATCAATTAGAAAATAAATCTGTGGAATTAGGCAATCACAAGGAGAGACCCTTCATGAATACTTGGAGAGATTCAGAAGACTTTTCTCAAGCTGCCCCCACCACCAGATTAGTGAACAACTATTAATCCAATACTTCTATGAGGGACTCATTCCCATGGATTGTGGAATGATTGATACTGCAGATGGTGGTTCCCTAGTTGATAAAACTCTTTCCGCCGCTCGTGACTTAACAGCCAACATGGCTCAAAATGCACAACAATTTGGTACACGAGTTATTGCACCAACCCGATGAGTTCATGAGGTAAGTCATTCATCCCTATAACAAAAGGTAGATACTAAACATGATGAGATGCACACCCTTCTAAGTTAATTAGTTCAAGAACAAGGTAACTCACACTCTACATCTATTCCATTACATTGTGGGATTTGTTCTGATAACACTCATTTTTCTGACCAGTGCCCACCACTTTAAGATTCATCTGATTCTTTTGTAGCTGTGTTCCCAGGTTGTCCATTCCAACAGGCACCTCCATTCAATAAAGAACAATTCAGGCCAAATCCAAATCTAGGGTGGCAAGCACAACCCCAATGCCGAAAAGGAGGAAACTCAAGCTACCCCAAGGAGAATTGGTATCAACAAGGCCAAGGTATGCGACCTTCTTATCCTTCAACTTTTCAAAACAATCACCCTTATCCTCCAAAATCCGAAACCAGCCTCGAGGATATGGTGAAGAAAATGGAAACCCAGAACCTCCAGTTCCAACAGAACACACAATCAACAATTCAAGATTTGCGAACTCAAGTGGGAAAATTTGAAAACACCATCGGTGAGCTTAAGATGCAAGGGTCTGGACAACTACCATCCCAACCCATTTCCAATCCGAAGGACAAAGGTAATGTATATGCAATTACACTTCGTAGTGGTAAAGAAGATTCTCCTTATACTGATTCTATGAAACATGTATGTCCCCCTCTTTAAAACACTCCTTCCCAACCCTAAAAAATTTCATGTAATGAAAAAAAATGAAAAGGGAAATAAAATTATCATTGATGATTCAAATGAACAATACATTCCTCTTCTTTTCTCACAAAGACTCTCTAAATCTAAGAAAAATTTTGATAATGATATTTATAATGAGATAATGGAGACATTTACAAAAGTTCTAGTTAATATTCCTTTATTGGATGCAGTCAAGAAAATTCTACGTTATACCAAATTGCTTAAAGAACTTTTCACCTATAGAGGAAGGCTAAAGGGGAATGAGAGAGTTAACTTGGGTAGGAATGTCTTGGCCTTGATTCAACCAGTAATTCCAACCAAATGCAAGGATCTGGGCACATTCACGATACCGTGTACCATAGGGGAGACCGTCTTTTCTGATGCTATGCTAGATTTAAGTGCTTCCATTAATGTAATGCCTCACTCCGTGTATACTTCTCTAGAGGTTGGAGAGCTTCAACCAACAGGGATTGTCGTGCAAATTGCCAACTGGAGTACAATGCATCCAAAATGAGTGATTGGGGATGTCCTTGTCAGAGTGAAGAATCTAATCTTCCCTTCTGATTTTTACATTCTTAAGATGGAAGATACCCAAACCCAAGGACACACTGCTCTCATACTTGGGAGGCCATTCCTCAATACAGTAAAGACGATCATCAATGTTCACAATGGTACATTGTCCATGTAATTTGGTGGAGAAAAGGAATGTTTTAACATCCTTGAGGCTATGAAACACCCCGTTGAAGAGCACTCCACTCTACCTATCTATTCGATGGAAGTGCTCTCAAGCGATGCACACACACACAGTTCTCTCCTCAACCCAAAATCTGATTCATTTTATTTTCTTCACCCTTGAATGATTTGAGTTTTGATTCATGTTTTGAGTGTTGTGTGGGTTCTGAAAAGTGTAAATTTTGTGCTTTAATTGATGAGTGTGTTCATTCTGAGGTACCCATGACCGTTGATGATTCTGCAAATCTCATTTCTATAGATTCTCTATCTTTAGAGAATAAACATGAGCAGATAGACAGTTTAATGGACCTCGCTCCCCCTAAATCCACTCCCTAAATCCAGAAACCAGTAGTATTGGAACTTAAACAACTTCCTTATAATTGAAAATATGAATATCTTGAGGGTATTGACCAATTGCCCGTCATTATTTCCAATAACCTCTCTCCACAACAGGAATCGAAACTGCTCAAACTTTTGAGAGAGTGTAAAAATGCAAGAGTATGGAAATTGGATGATATTCCTATGATTATACCATCTATTTGTATGCACCATATACTTTTTGATGATGAGTCTAGGCCTGTAAGAAAATCTCAACGCCGGTTGAATCCCACTCTCCATGAAGTGGTAAAATTGGAAGTCAGTAAATTACTTGCTGCAGGGATCATTTATCATATATCTTATAGTAAATGGGTTACCAGTGCTAATTGTGCCTAAAAAACAGGAATAACAGTTGTGTCAAATGAAAGTAATGAGTTGGTTCCAACACATGTGCAAAACAGTTGGCTATTCTGTATTGACTACCGTCGACTGAATCAAGCCACACGGAAGGACCACTTTCTATTACCTTTCATTGACCAAATGTTAGAATGATTGACTGGTAACTCCCATTATTTTTTCCTTGATGGTTATTCAGGTTATTTAAAAATCCATATATCCCTTAAGGATCAATAAAAGACCACATTTACCTATCCATTTGGCACATTTTCATACAGAAGGATGCCATTCGGTCTTTGTAATGATCCTGGTACTTTTCAGTGAGGTATGTTGAGTATTTTTTCTGAGTAACTTGAGAGTTGTATGGAATTATTTATGGATGATTTCGGGGGTATATAGATCTTCTTTTGATGATTGTTTGGAATACCTAGGTTCTATCCTCCGCCGCTGCATTGAAAAAGATCTTGTTTTAAATTATGAGAAATGCCATTTTATGGTTGAGCGAGGGATAGTTCTTGGGAATGTCATTTCAAATAAGGGAATTCAAGTTGATAAATATAAAATTCAATTAATTTCAACCCTTCCATTTCCAAAATGTGTACGTGAGTTGAGGTCTTTCTTGGGTCATACTGGATTTTACCGCTGATTCATTAAAAACTTCAGTAAGATAGTACTTCCCTTATCTCAGTTATTGCAAAAGGTTTCTGAATTTTTTTTGATAATAATTGTGAGGAGTCATTCAATTCACTAAAAAAGAGTCTCACATCACCTCCCATAATCCAACCACCAAGGTGGGATCTCCCCTTAGAGATTATGTGTAATGCCTCTAACTTTGCAGTTGGGGCATTTTTATCACAAAGGGTTGAGAAGGATCTTCATGTCATTGCGTATGCCTTTCATACCCTTGACCCTGCCCAGGTAAACTACACAAGCACATAGAAATAACTCCTTTCTATTGTGTTTTCCTTGGAAAAATTCTGTTCATATCTTCTTGGGTCAAAAGTGATTGTGTTTTCTGACCATGCTGCACTTCGATTTCTCTTAATGAAACCTGAAGCCAAACCCCGTCTCATATGGTGGATGATCCTCCTCCAAGAGTTTGACCTTGAGATTAGAGATAATATGGGGGTGAAAAATGTTGTAGACGACCACATTAGTAGGATTTCCCCACCAGTGGACCATCATGTTGACTCACCCCTACCCATTGGAGAATTATTCCCTCATGAGAACCTTTGTGATGTTGTGGGATTACCCCCTGGTATGAGGACATTGTGAATTTTCTAGCAACATCTAGGGTCCCCACTGCTTTTAGCACTTCACAATCCCAGAGACTTAAACATGATTCTCGATGGTACATTTGTGATGACCCATATTTGTGGAGAATTTGTAGTGACCAAGTTGTTCGTCAGTGTGTCCCTGACTATGAGTTCACTTCTGTTTTGACCTTTTGCCCCACCTTGGCATGTGGGGGACACTTTCGCTCTCAACTTACACCTTGAAAGGTACTTGACTCAGGACTTTATTGGACGACATTGTATAGGGATGCCCATAGATTTTTTAAGTCATGTAGTCATTGTCAATTCACAGGGAATATCTCAAAGGGGAATGAAATGCCCCAAAAACCCATGTTTTTTTGTAAGATCTTCGATGCATGGGGAATTGACTTCATGAGGCCTTTTCCAAATTCATTTGGCTTTGTATACATCTTATTGGCTATTTACTATGTATCTAAATGGGTGGAATCAAAGGACACCAGGACCAAGGACCCTCGAGTGGTTGTTGATTTTGTGTGGCCGCAAATTTTCAGTAGGTTTGGTTCACCAAGATTCATCATTAGTGATCAGGGTTCACATTTTTGCAATCACAACAGGAAAAATTTTCTTCATAATTATGGGGTTGATCATAAAGTCTCCACTACATATCATCCCCAAACTAATGGACAAGCAGAAATTTTAAATCAGGATGTTAAACTAATCTTGGAAAAAACGGTACAAACCAATAGGAAAGATTGGAGTTTGTGCTTGGATGATGCACTTTGGGCATACCGTACAGCTTTTAAAACCCCAATCAGAATGTCACCATACAGAATTGTGTTTGGAAAGGCTTGTCACCTCCCAGTGGAGGTAGAACACCATGCATATTGGGCTGTTAAACAATGTAATATGAACATTTCAGATGCAGGTGAGCAATAAAATCTGCATATTCAAGAGTTGGAAGAAATTAGACGTGATGCACATGAAAAATCCCGAATATATAAAGAGAAGACAATGGCTATTCATGATAGCATGATTCACCAGCGGAAGTTCTATATTGGTGAGAGGGTCCTCATGTACAGTTCTAGGCTTAAGATCCACACAGGTAAGCTTCGTTCCCGATGGCTAGGTTCTTATACTGTTACTAATGTTTACCCTTTTGGTGTAATATAGGTTTTGCATGAGCAGAGTGGAAAATGTCTTACCGTCAATGGGCAGTGACTTAAACACTTCTATGAGTACTTTCTGAAGAATTTGGTGGAGGTAATCCACCTTCTCGATGAATCATACCAATAAAACACACCAGGTTTTATCCTTCCTTCTCACATTCTCAATTATTTCAGAGAGGACACTGAACATTCTAGGTGTGGGGGTGGATACATTTCAGGGATAGATATGAATTTTCATCATTTTCTCCTTTCTTCTCTTTAGCCTTTTTTATGGTATTTTCATTTTTCCACATCATCAATTTCAATGTTCGATGATTTGGTGACAATAAAGGGCGAAAAGTAAAAATACCACAATGAATGCTAAAAAGAATTTTTGTATGAATTTTACATCAGGGGGGGATTTTAAGTGAATTGGTTTCTTGTCAATGATATAAATGGTCGTATCTATTTGAAACCTTTTAGATGATTGATGCCCATTGTGTGAGTAGTTTTTGGGAAAATTGTGTCACTAATATCTCCACAAAGTTTTACACCAAATTAGAAAGTGTGATTATTTCTTACTTAATATAAGGTAAATATATGTTGTGTTAATATTTTTCAGATTTGAATGATATTTCCATACATTAATTCCTTATCCGATCTGTTTCATTAATGTAATAGATTGACCTATGAGTGTGTACCTAATTTCGGAATGTTGTACGCCCTTAAAAAAGATTTTTTTGTGTCTTCGGCTGGTCAAAAACCACTCCTCCTCAACCTTTGATCTTGCTATAACTATAGCAATTAGTGTCTTGAGGAGATTAAACAAGGGTTGAGAGATGAGTGTGAGATTTGTTCCAAATGCAACTTCAACAAAATAAATAAATGAGGGGAGTGATGAAATGTGAAACATATGGGGATATCTAGGTCAAGAGCTTGTGGTTTGACTTTTGGTAATTCTTAAGTGAGTGGGTCTTGAAATATTATTGCAAAGGATGTATGGTATGTTCGGTGGACAAAATCATTTAAGCTGAAAAATGTTGAAATAACATATATTTATTGGATAGCAAGTGGAAAGAATGTCATGGAATGGTTTTCACACACACACATGGAGAGTTAGTGTCATGGTTTACTTCTGAATTCCTTGCTCAATTGGGTATCATGAATCTTTTTGAATTTCTCTATGATATGAATAATGAGAAATCTTTATCTATTTTCACTAAGAATAACTCCTTGGTGTGGTTTGTGCATTGATCACTTTACTTTAAATAAAACTTCGTCAAATGTTGGAATATATATATATGCAATAATGGGATATGTGACTTTTCCCAGGAGTGCAAATGTTTAGGTGTGGGGGTGTGATTGTACCACGATTCACTGTTTTATTCCACCCTTACACCGCTATTTTAAACTAGATTTGTAATGAATATTCCAAATCTAATAATAAATTGCACTCAATGTTTGAATCATTTAATTAATTTTAATCAAAATTATAATTATCAATGTTACTTGTTTTTATTATTTCAATGTAGGTGAAGATGATTTAAAGGGCCCTTGATGAAGTGGAAGAAAAATGGGCCAAAATTGCATAGATCCATGGACATCTGTCCACTGTTTTGAATAGTACGTGAAATCCGTGAATCAAAATGGAATAAATTTTTTTGGGCCGGTCCAAAATTTGATGGGATACATTTCATATAAAGGAACAAAATCCCCATTCGGCATCTACGATTCCCATACTAACTAATATTTCCAAGGAATAAAAGTTGGACCAAGTCAAATGCGATGTTCTGTATTTTATCAATATCATGAGCTATAGTTGTCCAAATGGTTCCAAAAATTCGGTGGAGATAGTCAAGAGGTAGGGATACATAGTTTATATTTTCTCCAAAGATAGATAAGGTGGTATGATGGCCGAAACCTATGGCACAATTGGATTGATGAAATATGTGTGCCAAAAACCACCTTCCAATTTTCCTATAAAATGACACCTTGGGCTCCCCATTTTCACGTTCAACCAAGAGGAAAGGTTATGACATTTTGGAGTCCCCAAGGAGTCTTATCAACATCCCCCACAGTTCTGGAGGCTATGGGAAGTGCTACTTCAACATCATCTTCTTATTCCTCTCCCATGGGTTTCTAAACCCCCTGTGATCACCCGACGAAGAATGTGATGTAATACCGATCTTAAAAGTTGTATTATTTTGAATGATCTTTTTAATTATAGGTTGTATTTTGTTTTTCCTCATTCTATATTATTATTTAATTGAGTTATATACTAGTATGTTATACTCAACTCAAATTATCATGTTTGGGGGTACCATTTCATGTGATGTTTCACACACTGTTCATCCCCTTTTCTTCCCTCATTCAATTGCGGTGTTTGTGTGGTTCATATTGGTCAATTGAACTCACATAAGCACTGTCAAGATCATGAACATTTATTTTATGGCATCACAAAGAAGTAACATACAAACCTAGAAAGAACATCGAGTTCTTATTGTGTTGCCTTGGTGAGTTTCAGTTATGATGTCGAACACAAATTGCTCAATCATCGGCGGTGTCCAGTGAAACAATGTGTGTTTTTGAATGAACCCTAGGAGGCATCCTAGAATAAACTCAGTAACAATATGTTAATATGTATTACAAACCAGGTATTAAAAGATCATAACCCCATCCCTTGAAGCAATGAAGGATGAGGATCATGAGACTTCCCTGGGTAGATCACGTTTAATCAATTCTGTTAATATCTACATTGTTTTATCACTTTAATTTTCTATTTTCATCTTTAATAATAAAACCCCAAATTTTTAAAAAATCTCATTCACCTTCTACTCTTATAATCAAAACTCCCTTTTTAAATTAATGATCTAAGTCTCCGTCGAGAGATGGCAAAGGGTTGCTGCTATACTGCAGAAATTATAGTCAAAATTAAACAACTAATTTGACGCGCTCGACAATGAAATCAAAGGGCATTGTGGAGAAGGGTGCTGCTCCATTCTTCTTTGGGGCCAAGTCCATCTCCCACCGCACTTTGTCACCCTGGGAATCCATCTCGGTGTAAGCCCTGACTTTTTGGGATGCTCCATGCGTAATCCACACTCCACTTCCCACGGACGCATCTTTCGCTGCATTATCATCTGGTCCCTGCTGCCTCTTGTTTCTCACACTAAGCATGACTCACGTGGGCTTAGAGTAAGCATAGACCATGAAATACTCTCCTGGTCCGCCTCAGAGTGTAAGCCCCATACTAACCCGAACTACGTGGACTTTGATCCCTATCTCCTAGGCAGGGTACGCTGGAAGCCTCCCCGATGTTCAAGCCCAACAATCGGTCATTCCAACCCCCTTTACATCTGTTTACCCACACCTTGGGCCTCCTCAGAGTGTAAGTCCCATGCCAACCAAAAATACATGGTCTTTGATCCCTTTCTCCTAGGTAGAGTACATAGGAATCCTTCTCGAGGTTCAAGCCCAAAAATTGGTCATTCTGACTACCTTTACGTCGGTTTACCCACACCTTGGGCTGCCTCAGAGTGTAAGTCCCATGCCAACCCGAACTACATGGACTTTGATCCCTGTCTCCTAGGCAGGGTATGTAGGAAGCCTCCTTGAGGTTCAAGCCCAACAATCGGTCTTCCTAACCCCTTTACATCGGTTTACCCACACCGTGGTCTGCCTCAAAGTGTAAGCCCCATCCCAACCCAAACTACATGGACTTTGATCCCTGTCTCTTAGGCAGGGTATGTAGAAAGCCTCCCTGAGGTTCAAGCCCAACAATTGGTTATTCTGACCCCCTTTACGTTGGTTTACCCACACCTTGGGCTTCCTCAGAGTGTAAGCCCCATGCCCATATGAACTACGTGGACTTTAATTCCCCACCACAGGGATACGTAGGAAGCCTCTAAGTGGATCGAGCCTGATCACCATCAAACCCCTGGGTCCACATTCACGTCGGTTCTCCAACACTCCTCATTCAAAACACGTGGACTTTGATCCCTATCTCCTAGGAAGGGTACATAGTAAGCCTCCCCGAGGTTCAAGACCAACAACCGGTCGATCCGACTATCTTCACGTCAGTTCACCGCACCAACCATGCATAGCCTGGAGTGTAAGACCCATACCAAACTGAACTACGTGGATTTTGATTCGTCTCATGAGGATATGTAGGAAGCCCGTATCACGGGTTTAATCCAAACTCTCAAGTCGTTATCTGTCCTACCTAGATGACAATAAACTCCTGAGTGCCTGGTTACGAGGCTTTAAAATAGTGTCTTCTTACTGATCCCAGACTCCTCGGGGTCATTAATCCAATGAGGGATGGTAAACCTCAGACATAAATGATTCCGAACCACTGCATCCAGCTGACCATTTCCAACCAGGAGTAATCTGTGGATACTATTCTTGGGTATAAACCAAAGATTAATGAACATATGAATACATATTAAATCTATAAGAGAGTCCTGGAACAGGAAATAATTCCCCCCAAAGTGTAACATCCCAAGATTTCATAGGCTGTTATTTCTTTAAAATAATTCAATAACTTTCACTACACGCAACACCAAGTTTAAGCGCACCATGACTTACCAAACAAGCCATTCAAAAGAGGTTATGAATAGTATTAACTAAATTTTAAACTTTATATAATCCTTATAATTTTAGAATCCATATTATGAGTTTCTTAGACATAATGAAAGAACAAATTCATTTTCAGTATTACACTTTTACCAACTTTAATAGTGAACCCTTTTTAAATCCAATATTTTAAACTTTTATATATTGAATTTGACTAAATAAATTTATTCTTTAGAATGGAGACATAAAAAAATTTACAATGTAACACCCCAAACTTCCACGGTACGCTTCTCTTTGAATAATACAGTAGTGTGTGTTGTACGCAACTTTGAGTTCTAACACACACCACAACCGATAAAACAAGCCGTTATGAATAGTAATACCAAAATTTTGAAATTATATATATTTTATATTTCAAAATGGACTTCATTTTTGGATTCGGAGTGTCGAATTTACCCTAAGGTGAAATTTTGGTACTTTTTCGATAACTTTAATATTATGATGAATAGTGAAAATTACTAAATTTTAATTAAAAACAACTTTTTTAATCAAAATAATTAATAGTGATAAATTATGAATTTGAGTGGTTTTAAAGTATATTTAGAATATATTTTTACCATTTAATATAATGTTTGTCATTGGACATAATTTTACAATTAAACCGGACATAAACAAGTTTCAATCTTTTGATAGTTATTATCTCTTAAAAATACGCTTTTTGTTTTAATGACGAGAATTAATTTTAAATTAATTTCTTCCACTTCTATGTTTTGAATTTAGAAAAATGGATTCCATATCTGGAATCAGGACGTTCAAATTGTGTAAATATGTAACTTTTATTTTTTAGACATTTTGAATAATTACTGTGGTAAATATTTTATTTACCATGGTTAAGGGTAAATCCGGTAAATAAGGCTTAAAAAATAATATTATAATAATACTAAATTACCCTAAAACATGTCATAACCATATTAGTTGATACAGTTTCGACCATAGGCATCTTTAGGTCGATTTAGGGACCCCATGGAGCTACTTGTAGGTGATAGGGACACTTTATTTTAATTAAGTTAAAATAAATACAAAAATGACACAAGCAAATATCTTTTAGAAAAACAATTTTTACATAGAGTTATATATGTTAGATTTTGGACTATAAATATTCATTATAAAGAAAACAAGATTTACTACATAATTATATTTTATTTATAATTTTTAGACATTAAATAATTTAATTTATGTATGACACAATGATGATGTAGTAATTACCATAATAGTGAAAAATTAACATAATTGATATTAAAAATACACAAATAAATATAATTTGAGCCTTTTTATGAATTAATCTAGTTTTATAAGTTAATATGACTTGTTAGGAATGATTTAATTAATTGGTTTCGATGTAATCATTCTGTTATGAGTTTCACAAAAATCAACTATTGAATAGTGTCAAAATTGACATAAAAGTGTTTTTAAAAACAATATTATATTATTAATTGTTATTAAATTCCTAAAAATCTAAGGTTCTTCCAAGAGACTTATATCATTATATTTTTATCATTAATGGACCACTTTGGGGTCTCTTGGATGTATATAGTATGTTTATTAACCATATTATATAAAAATACAAAGAGATAATGTAAAAGTGAAACTAATTAACTAAGAGTTAATACTTAATGATAAGGTTAATATAAAGACCCAAACCAGTCTAAATTCTATTGGTTGAGTTGTTTTCCACCCATCCCCACCCTAATAGTTTAATAATAAACTTTCGATCCATTAGAAACCGAATATGAATTTATTATAAACTAATATTTCTAACTTTTCCAAAGGTGCCCCTCACCCCTCTTATAAAAGGGCACTCTTCCTTATCATTTCTTCACACCTTCAAAGCATTTGGTTCGGAAAAACTCTACCCCAATACTCTCCAAACTTCCCTCAATACAACCTATATGCCGTAGTTTGATCATAAAGCCAACCTAAGGAGCCCTTTTGATCAAATCAAAAGAAAGAACCCGAAGAAGAGGTAATGATTTCACCACCCTTTTCCAAGTTCCTTTCTTCTTCCACTTCTTCTTCCTTTGTTATTACAATTATAAAATAAAAAATCCAGTATCATATATATACTATGATGTTATTATAAATATGGTACAACCATATTCATTATTCTATCCACCCTTTGAATAACACGTCACCATACTTGCATACGTACGGCTTACCGTCTCCACGTCGTGGTGTAATTGTTATTCAACATATTCTTATTTTGATGGGTATAATAATGATGTGTAACTCATGTAAATAATAAATATAACATGTTAATGATTATTTATATATGATATACCATCCATTTATATATTATTTTAATATCAAAAGAATGATATTGTCACTCGTGCGTACGTACGGAATACCGTCTCCACGAACGCGATGAGATTCATTCTCCATCGTATCCATTCTAGTATAATTATCATTTGATGATTTAAAAATGATGTTTAAGGACTTGATATCATTCTGTAAATGAATAATATACAACCTATCCATTACAAACATGGCTTACGTAACAAAACATATAAAATAAAACGAGTAAGTTAACACCCGAAACAACGATAATACTAAGATATTATTTACAAAGCAATGTTAAAAGATCATATATGATATCATATGAATGTATATGATTCTTGTATAATTTAATAACAATAATTTCACTATTATACAGTTGGTTAACCTACCCCAACCAAGGAAAAGTACAAGGTAAGGGTTGTTTCACAATTTCTTCATTATCCGAGGTTGTTTATACGTAATAATCTACTGGGATCTCTTTATCATCCACATCCATGTTTCTTAAAAATGTATTTAAATTTTTTTTACAATTTCATAGAATATGGGTTAAAGTCATTTATACACTTGTTTAACATTTTATAAGAGTTTTATAAAGGTATATTTCCATCATATTCCAAACAAGGTGCTTTTTAACCTTTTCGACAGAATTAAGGTAAGAATGTTTTTTTAACTTATACGGTGGGTGTGGCTATTTTCCACCATTATAAAATCTTCAAAGCTTCCCTTACAAGCTTATAAGAATATTTTCAATGAAAATGTTTTATTTTATATGGCTCTTAAATTATTTCAAAATAAAAAGAGATATTTTTCTAAAAAGAGTTTTGATTTCATCTATGTGAACATCCTTTGTTGGATTTTACGCTTATGTGAAGTTGATTTATTATGATACAAAACTTCTATTTTGTATTGAAGGTTTTGTGATATGTTTTACTGTGGATGTGCTATTTTTATACCATTCAGGGTTTATTCTGAAAGTATTGACATTTCGTATGCTAGTTTTAATACGAATGTTTATGTTATGTTTAAACCTTTTCATATGGGAATGAATTGGACTTAATATGTGATGGGTGGAGCCCGCTACAGCTCTTCAATGCATCGGTAGGTCTCATGAGACAAACTAGTGTCTTGGCATAAGGCCTTGGAAAAATCTTATTTTTAGTCTTAGAATGAGGCCTTGGCTATGTGGTTATGATAGTCTGGCATTATGCATTCCATCATTATGAAAGTGGTTATTGATATTGCATGTGATTATTCGATTAGTAGAATATCCATGTGAATAAGTAAATGACATTATTTCATTTTACTTTTGCCATACTATGTTGAAGTTAAAGTTTAAAAGTCTTTTCTTTTAGTTATACATTGCCTTAAATGTTTATGCTTATTTTTTAAAGTTTCCGCTATATTGTTATCCTTATTGGGGAATTTGAGCTCACCCCTTTTCTATGTTTTATTTTTCCCAGGATATGAAGAAGTAAATTATGAATGACCTGCAGGGATAGTATGAGGGGATAAGAGTGTGGTTTATGGAGACTCTATTGTTGTAGTTTTCATTTTTATGATGTAAAACTTTACGAATATATCTAGTGATTCCAAGGCTACTAAACCAATCGGTCTTTCGAGATTTGATCTTTCTTGTGATCATGGAAATGTTATATAATAATGCACCGACTCTGGGTAACTGGAGTTGGGGTGTTACAGTTGGTATCAGAGGAAGTTTAGTACAAACCTTGGAAGCTAGATTTAGATAAACTCTGATTAGAGCACATAGACCTAAGATGGATTTTGAGGATTTGTATAGAAGAACTTCCTAGAATTTTGGTATTGTAGAGATTTTGTGAGTTTTCCAAGCAATACATCCCTGTCTGGATATGAGCAGGTAGAGGCGGCTCTGGCACAGATGTACCTAGGGGTAAAACCCGAAAACACCACTTTGAGCAAGACTCGAACGGGAACTGGTGCACGATAACGGGCCTTGCTACACTCTTGGTTACGACACTCCTGGGGGATATGCTTAGGATAATTCTCATTTTCTTTACAAACCATTATGAAGGGTTTATGAGTATATACTTCCTCAAAGGAGACAATTTTATGATTATGGATTATATCCATAAACTATTTAATTTATGTTATGTGTTTTACAAGTTTGGGATTAGGTATTGTTATTCATAAACTAATCTAGTGTATGCCATTGTTTAGAAATGCTGCCCAGAAGAAGGAATAAGAACTCCAGCAATGCACATGATCCAAAGAGAAAGAAGGATCATATGTTTCATGGTCTTAAGCCAGAATTTATAAGAGAAATAGTCTCCCATGTATTATCATCTTATGAGGAAATAATATCATGTGTTGATAAGATAAGTAAAGAGTTTACTGAGTCCTATGGATTTGAAGGGAAGCAAGATAAGAAAAGTATGGAAGAGAGAAAGATGGATAAAGGGAAGAGGGAAAAGAAGATATTTCCCATATGTGACAACTGTGGAATGAAACACCCTGGAACTTGCCTGAATGGAATGGGAGTTTGTTATAAGTGTGGAAGGAAAGGGCACAAAGTACGAGACTACAAGGGTAAGAAAATGGTTTCAAATGTACAATGCTTCATTTGCAAGGAGTTTGGACACTACGCGAACCTATGTCTCAGTCATCAGACTATGCCGAAAATGATGCTATTAGATAATAATCAAGTTATGATACTACCACAGATGAAAAGGAATGATTAGAGTTATTATGCTGATTATGTCATTTGAGTGTTGTATCAACAATGTACCTGTTATAATAATTATGGAGTATATAAGGATTGTACTGCAGTACTATTTCATTATGGACTTGAGATTGTGTGTAACAAAGAAAAGTGACTCAATTGCAGGTTAAATTTTTGGAAAATATATGGTTGAGAGAAAGATAAACAATAATATGGTTCTGATACCGAGGTAGTGATTTTGGAATAATACATGATTGTTTTGGACAAATTATATTGGATATTCTTGACTACCATGAAACTGATTAATGATTTGTATATTCCATCATTGTTGGAGTTTACAACATTTTTGGATTGAAGGAGTATATCTATTAGTCTATAAGAAATAAGGGATCATAAATGTAATCAATAAGGTTTTATGGTAATTCAGGATGTTGCATTGTTTTAAAAGAATATATGATGAAGGTGATCACATGTTATTACGTGGCAAAAAAAAGGATCTTCATTTTGTTTACCTTCCTTATAAATTTTGGACTGAAGTATTTTGGATAGTTCTAGTTTCGATTATTTTGGATTGCCATAAAAGGACAACCCGGAGGTCGGGCGACAACCTGTCGCGTTCGGCAAGGCCGCGAGACTTGAACCCACAACCGAAGGGCGACAAGGGTGTATCACCTACCAGTAACCCACGTGATGTCCAGGATTAAATAATGTAGTTTTTTTAAAATATCTGGTAGATGAATTATAAATTCGTTTTCTTGGAACCCTATATGAATAAGATAAATAGAATATTTTTTTACGTTCTATTATCTTTTAGAGTGAAAGATGAGTTTGTGGAAGAAATTATTTAAAGGATGGAACTCTAATTTTCAAGAATATATTTTTCTTCTTATCTTATTCTATGAAGAAATTAATTCTTATACTTTATTTAAGGAATCCTAAAACCAAAAATGTGTTATCCTAATACCCTATGTTTTGTTGTACCGATGGTATTTCAAATCATCATAGGTTGATGAATTTAAGGACCTCAATTTTACACTTGTTTGTGATTGATGACCTCAATCACTACCTATAAATATTTACGTTTTTCCTCCAATTATATGTCTCTAATTTCCACCAATGTTCTCCTAATCGAGATCATAATTTGGTGATGACCCTTTAATTTATCTTTTCCTCATATTAAGACTAAATTTTAGTAACCCAATTTCTGATATGGGTTTTCCCACAAATATATTTTCTATTTTCAACCTTCTATTTTCGAAAAAAAATATCAAATTGCTATGACGCAATATATAGGAGGGGAGAATGTAACACCCCAAGATATCATAGGCTGTTATTTCTTCAAAATAATTCAATAACTTTCACTACACGCAACACCGAGTTCAAGCGCACCATGACTTACCAAAAAAGTCGTTCAAAAGAGGTTATGAATAGTATTAACTAAATTTTAAACTTTATATAATCCTTATAATTTTAGAATCCATATTATGAGTTTCTTAGACATAATGAAAGAACAAATTCATTTTCAGTATTGCACATTTACCAACTTTAATAGTGAACCCTTTTTAAATCCAATATTTTAAACTTTTATATATTCAATTTGACTAAATAAATTTATTCTTTAGAATGGAGACATAAAAAAAATTATAATTTAACACCCCAAGCTTCCACGGTACGCTTATCTTTGAATAATACAGTAGTGTGTGTTGTACGCAACTTCAAGTTCTAACACACACCACAACCGATAAAACTAGCCGTTATGAATAGTAATACCTAATTTTTGAAATTATATATATTTTATATTTCAAAATGGACTTCATTTTTGGATTCGGAGTGTCGAATTTACCCTATGGTGAAATTTTGGTACTTTTTGGATAACTTTAATATTTTGATGAATAGTGAAAATTACTAAATTTTAATTAAAAACAACTTTTTTAATCAAAATAATTAATTGTGATAAATTATGAATTTGAGTGGTTTTAAAGTATATTTAGAATATATTTTTACCATTTAATTTAATTTTGGTCATTGGACATAATTTTACAGTTAAACCGGACATAAACAAGTGTCAATCTTTTGATAGTTATTATCTTTTAAAAACACGCTTTTTGTTTTAACAACGGGAATTAATTTTAAATTCATTTCTGCCACTTCTGTGTTTTGAATTTGGAAAAATGGATTCCATATTTAGAATCAGTATGTTCAAATTGTGTAAATAGGTAACTTTTATTTTTTAGACATTTTGAATAATTACTGCGGTAAATATTTTATTTACCATTGTTAAGGGTAAATCCGGTAAATAAGGGTTACAAAATAATATTATAATAATACTAAATTACCCTAAAACGTGTACCAACCTTATTGGTTGATACATGTGCGACCATAGGCATCTTCAAGTCGATTTTGGGACCCCATGGAGCCACTTGTAGGTGATAGGGACACTTTATTTTAATTAAGTTAAAATGAATACAAAAATGACACAAGCATATATCCTTTAACAAAACAATTTTTACATAGGGTTATATATTTTGGATTTTAGACTATAAAAATTAATTAGAAAGATAAAAATATTTACTACATAATGATACTTTATCTATAATTTTTAGACGTTAAATAATCTAATTTATTTATGACACAATGATGATGCAGTAATTACCAAAATAGTGAAAAATTAACATAATTTATATTACAAATACACAAATAAATATAATTTGAGACTTTTTATGAATTACACTAATTTTATAAGTTAATATGACATTTTAGGAATGATTTAATTAAATTTTTTCGAAGTAATCATTCTGTTATGAGTTTCACAAAAATCAACTATTGAATAGTGTCAAAATTGACATAAAAGAGTTTTTAAAACAAATATTATATTATTAATTGATATTAAATTCCTAAAAATCTAAGGTTCGGCCAAGAGACTTATATCATGATAGGTGTATCACTAATGGACCACTTGGGGGTCTCTTGGATGTATATAGTATGTTTATTAACCATATTATATAAAAATACAAAGAGACATTGTAAAAGTAAAACTAATTAACTAAGAGTTAATACTTAAAGATAAGGTTAATATAATGACCCAAAACTTTCTAAATTCTATTGGTTAAGTTGTTTTCGACCCAAACCCACCTTAACCTTTTAATAATAAATTTTGGAGACATTAGAAACCGAATATGAATTTATTATAAACTAATATTTCTAGCTTTTCCAAAGGTGCCCCTCACCCCTCTTATAAAAGGGCACTCTTCCTTCTCTTTTCTTCACACCTTCAAAGACTTTTTGTTAAATTTTTGGACACTACGCGAACTATGTCTCAGTCATCAGAATATGCCAGAAATGACGCTATTAGATTATAATCATGTTATGATACTACCACAGATGAAGATGAATGATTAGAGTTATTATGTTGATTATGTCATTTGAGTGTTGTATCAACAATGTACCTGTTATAATAATTATGGAGTATATAAGGATTGTACTGCAGTACTATTTAATTATGGACTTGAGATTGTGTGGAACAAAGAAAAGTGACTCAATAGTAGGTTAAATTTATGGAAAATATATGGTTGAGAGAAAGATAAACCATAATATGGTTCTGATACCGAGGTAATGATTTTGGAATAATACATGATTGTTTTGGATAAATTATATTGGATATTCTTGACTACCTTGAAACTGATTAATAATTTGTATATTCCATCATTTTTGGGGTTTACAACATTTTTGGATTGAAGGAGTATATCTATTATTCTATAAGAAATAAGGGATCATAAATGTAATCAATAAGGTTTTATGGTAATTCAGGATGTTGCGGTGTTTTAAAAGAATATATGATGAAGGTGATCACATGTTATTACGCGGAAAAAAATGATCTTCATTGTGTTTACCTTCCTTATAAATTTTGGACTGAATTATTTTGGACAGTTCTAGTTTGGATTATTTTGGATTGCTATAAAAGGACAACTCGGAGGTCGGGCGGCAACCCGTCGCGTCCGGAAAGGCCGCGAGACATGAACCAACAACCGAAGGGAGACAAGGGTGTATCACCTACCACAAACCCACGTGATGTCCAGTATTAAATAATGTAGTGTTTTTTAAAAGATCTGGTAGATGAATTATAAATTCGTTTTTTTTGGAACCCTATATGAATAGGATAGATAGAATATTTTTTTTACGTTCTATTATCTTTTAGAGTGAAAGATGAGTTTGTGGTAGAAATTAGTTAAAGGATGGAACTCTACTTTTCAAGAATATATTTTTCTTCTTATCTTATTCTATGAAGAAATTAATTCTTATACTTTATTTAAGGAATCCTAAAACGAAAAATGTGTTATCCTAATACCCTATGTTTTGTTGAACCGATGTTATTTCAAATCATCATAGGTTGATGAATTTAAGGACCTCAATTTTACACTTGTTTGTGATTGATGACCTCAATCACTACCTATAAATATTTACATTTTTCCTCCAATTATATGTCTCTAATTTCCACCATTGTTCTCCTAATCGAGATCATAATTTGGTGGTGACCCTTTCATTTCTTTTTTCCTCATATTAAGACTAAATTTTAGTAACCCAATTTCCGATATGGGTTTTCCCACAAAGATATTCTCTATTTTCAACCTTCTATTTTATAAAAACAATATCAAATTGTGAGGACGCAATTTATAGAAGGAGGGGAGAATGTAACACCCTAATATTTCATAGGCTGTTATTTCTTCAAAATAATTCAATAACTTTCACTACACGCACCACCTAGTTCAACCGCACCATGACTTACCAAAAAAGCCGTTAAAAAGAGGTTATGAATAGTATTAACTAAATTTTAATCTTTATATAATCCTTATAATTTTAGAATCCATATTATGAGTTTCTTAGACATAATGAAAGAACAAATTCATTTTCAGTATTGCACTTTTACCAACTTTAATAGTGAACCCTTTTTAAATCCAATATTTTATACTTTTATATATTCAATTTGACTAAATAAATTTATTCTTTAGAATGGAGACATAAAAAAAATTACAATGTAACACCCCAAGCTTCCACGGTACGCTTCTCTTTGAATAATTCAGTAGTGTGTGTTGTACGCAACTTCGAGTTCTAACACACACCATAACCGATAAAACTAGCCGTTATGAATAGTAATACCTAATTTTTGAAATTATATATATTTTATATTTCAAAATGGACTTAATTTTTGGATTTGGAGTGTCTAATTTTCCCTAAGGTGAAATTTTGGTACTTTTTTGATAACTTTAATATTTTGATGAATAGTGAAAATTACTAAATTTTAATTAAAAACAACTTTTTTAATCAAAATAATTAATAGTGATAAATTATGAATTTGAGGGGTTTTAAAGTATATTTAGAATATATTTTTACCATTTAATATAACGTTGGTCATTGGACATAATTTTACAATTAAACCGGACATAAACAAGTGTCAATCTTTTGATAGTTATTATCTCTTAAAAACACGCTTTTTATTTTAACAACGAGAATTAATTTTAAATTAACTTCTGCCACTTCTGTGTATTGAATTTGGAAAAATTGATTCCATATTTGGAATCAGGATGTTCAAATTGTGTAAATAGGTAACTTTTATTTTTTAGACATTTTGAATAATTACTGCGGAAAATATTTTATTTACCATGGTTAAGGGTAAATCCGGTAAATAAGGGTTAAAAACTTGATATTCTAATAAAACTAAATTACCGTAAAACGTGTTCTAACCTTATTGGTTGATACATGTTCGACCATAGGCATCTTTAGGTCGATTTGGGGACCCCATGGAGCCACTTGTAGGTGATAGGGACACTTTATTTTAATTAAGTTAAAATGAATACAAAAATGACAGAAGCATATATCTTTCAGAAAAACAATTTTTACATAGGGTTATATATGTTGGATGTTCGACTATAAATATTAATTAGAAAGATAAAAAGCTTTAATACATAATGATACTTTATTTAAAATTTTTAGACATTAAATAATCTAATTTATTTATGACACAATGATGATGTAGTAATTACCATAATAGTGAAAAATTAACACAATTGATATTACAAATACACAAATAAATATAATTTGAGACTTTTTATGAATTAAAAGAATTTTATAAGTTAATACGACATTTTAGGAATGATTTAATTAAATTCTTTTGAAGTAATCATTTGGTTATGACTTTCACAAAAATCAACTATTGAATAGTGTCAAAATTGACATAAAAGGGTTTTTAAAACAAATATTATATTATTAATTGATATTAAATTCCTAAAAATCTACGGTTCGGCCAAGAGACTTATATCATGATAGGGGTATCATTAATGGACCACTTGGTGGTCGCTTGGATGTATATAGTAAGTTTATTAACCATATTATATAAAAATACAAAAAGACATTGTAAAAGTAAAACTAATAAACTAAGAGTTAATACTTAAATATAAGGTTAATATAATGACCCAAACCTTTCTAAATTCTATTGGTTGAGTTGTTTTCGACCCATCCCCACCTTAAAATTTTAATAATAAACTTTTTAGCCATTATCAACCGAATATGAATTTATTATAAACTAATATTTCTAGCTTTTCCAAAGGTGCCCCTCACCCCTCTTATAAAAGGGCACTCTTTCTTCTCAATTCTTCACACCTTAAAAGCCTTTTGGTTCGGCAAAACTCTGCCCAAATACTCTCCCAAATTCCCTCACTACAACCTAGAGGCATTAGTTTGATAAGAAAGCCATCCTATGGAGCCCTTTTGATCAAATCAAAAGGAAGAACCCGAAGAAGAGGTAATGATTTCACCACCCTTTTCCAAGTTCCTTTCTTCTTCCACTTTTTCTTCCTTTGTTATTACCATTATAAAATAATAACTCCAGTATCATATATATACTGTGATGTTATTATAAATATGGTATAACCATATTCAGTATTCTATCCACCCTTTGAATAACATGCCACCATACGTGCGTATGTACGGCTTACCGTCTCCACGTCGTGGTGTAATTGTTATTCAATATATTCTTATTTGGATGGGTATAATAATGATGTGTAACTCATGTAAATAATAAATATAACATGTTAAGGATTCTGTATATATGATATAACATCCATTAATATATTATTTTAATATCAAAATAATGATATTGTCGCTCGTGCATATGTACGGACTACCGTCTCCACAAACGCGATGATATTCACTCTCCATCGTATCCATTCAAGTATAATTATCATTTGATGATTTAAAAATGATTTTTAAGGACTTGATATCATTCTGGATATGAATAATATACAACCTATCCATTACAAACATGGATTACATAACAAAACATATAAAAGCAAACGAGTAAGTTAACACCCGAAACAACGATAATACTAAGATATTATTAACAAAGCAATGTTAAAAGATCATATATGATATCATATGAATGTATATGATTCTTGTATAATTTAATAACAATAATTTCACTATTATACAGGAGGTTAACCTACCCCAACCAAGGAAAAGTACAAGGTAAGGGTTATTTCACAATCTCTTCATTATCCGAGGTTGTTTATACGTAATAATCTACTAGGATCTCTTTATCATCCACATCCATGTTTCTTAAAAATGTATTTCAAAACATTTTTACTATTTTAAAGAATATGGGTTAAATTAATTTATACCATTTTTTTACTTTTTATAAGAGTTTTATAAAGGAATCTTTCCGTCGTTTTCCAAACAAGTTTCTTTTTAACCTTTTCGACAGAATTAAGGTAAGAATGTTTTTTTAACTTATACGGCGGGTGCGGCTATTTTCCACCATTATAAAATCTTCAAAGCTTCCCTTAAAATATTATAAGAATATTTTCAAATAAAATGTTTAATTTTATATGGATCTTAAATTATTTCAAAATAAAAATAGATATTTCTCTAAAAATAGTTTTGATTTCATCTATGTCAACATCCTTTGTTGGATTTTACGCTTATGTGAAGTTGATCTATTATGATACAAACCTTCTATGTTGTATTGAAGGTTTTGTGATATGTTTGACTATGGATGTGCTATTGTTATACCATTCATGGTTTATGGTGAAAGTATTGACATTTCATATGCTAGTTTTAATTCAAATGTTTATGTTATGTTTAAAAATTTTCATATGGGAATGCATTGGACTTAATATGTGACGGGTGGAGCCCGCTATAGCTCTTCGATGCATCGGTAGGTCTCATGAGACAAACTAGTGTCTTGGCACAAGGCCTTGGAAAAATCTTATTTGTAGTCTTGGCATGAGGCCTTGTCTATGTGGTTATGATAGTCTGGCATTATGCATTCTATCATTATGAAAGTGGATATTGATATTGCATGTGATTATTCGATTAGTAGAATATCCATGTGAATAAGTAAATGGAATTATTTCATTTTACTTTTTCCATACTTTTTTGAAGTTTAAGTTTAAAAGGATTTTGTTTTTGTTATACATTGCCTTAAATGTTTATGCTTATTTTTGAAAGTTTCCGCTATATTGTTATCCTTACTGGGCATTTGAGCTCACCCCTTTTCTATGTTTTATTTTTCCCAGTATATGAAGAAGTAAATTATAAATGACCTGCAGGGATAGTATGAGGGGATACGAGTGTGATCTATGGAGAATATATTGTTGTAGATTTCATTTTTATGATGTAAAACTTTATGAATATATCTAGTGTTTCCAAGGCTACTAAACCAATTAGTATTTCGAGATTTGATCTTTATTGTGATCATGCCAATGTTATATAACAATGCACCAACTATGGGTAACTGGAGTCGGGGCGTTACAGTTGGTATCATAGGAAGTTTAGTACAAACCTTGGAAGCTAGATTTAGATAAACTCTGATTAGAGCACATAGACCTAAGATGGATTTTGAGGATTTGTATAGAAGAACTTCCAAGAATTTTGGTATTGTAGAGATTTAGTGAGTTTTCCGAGCAATAAATCCCTGTCTGGATACGAGCAGGTAGAGGCGGCTCTGGCACAAATGTACCTAGGGGTAAAACCTGAAAACACCGCTTTGAGCTAGACTCAAAGGGGAACTGGTGCACGATAACGTGCCTTGCTGCACTCTTGGTTACGACACTCCCGTGGGATATGCTTAGGATAATTCTCATTTTCTTTACAAACCATTATGAAGGGTTTATGAGTATATACTTCCTCAAAGGAGACATTTTTATGATTATGTATTATATCCATAAACTATTTAATTTATGTTATGTGTTTTACAAGTTTGGGATTAGGTATTGTTATTCATAAACTAATCTAGTGTATGCCATTGTTTAGAAATGCTGACCAGTAGAAGGAATAAGAACTCCAACAATGCACATGATCCAAAGAGAAAGAAGGATCATATCTTTCATGGTCTTAAGCCAGAATTTATAAGAGAAATAGTCTCCCACGTATTATCATCTTATGAGGAAATAATATCATGTGTTGATAAGATACGTAAAGAGTTTACTGAGTCATATGTCTTTGAAGGGAAGCAAGAGAAGAAAAGGATAGAAGAGAGAAAGATGGATAAAGGGAAGAGGGAAAAGAAGATATTTCCCATATGTGATAACTGTGGAAAGAAACACCCTGGAAATTTCCTGAATGGAATTGGAGTTTGATATAAGTGTGGAGGGAAAGGGCACAAAGTACGAGACAACAAGGGTTAGAAAATGGTTTCAAATGTACAATGCTTCATTTTCAAGGAGTTTGGACACTACGCGAACCTATGTCTCAGTCATCAGACTATGCCTGAAATGATGCTATTAGATAATAATCAAGTTATGATACTACCACATATGAAGAGGAATGATTAGAGTTATTATGTTGATTATGTCATTTGAGTGTTGTATCAACAATGTACCTGTTATAATAATTATGGAGTATATAAGGATTGTATTGTAGTACTATTTCATTATGGACTTGAGATTGTGTGGAACAAAGAATAGTGACTCAATAGCAGGTTAAATTTTTGGAAAATATATGGTTGAGAGAAAGATAAACCATAATATGGTTCTGATACCAAGGTAGTGATTTTGGAATAATACATGATTGTTTTGAATAAATTATATTGGATATTATTGACTACCTTGAAACTGATTAATGATTTGTATATTCCATATTTTTTGGGGTTTACAACATTTTTGGATTGAAGGAGTATATCTATTATTCTATAAGGAATAAGGGATCATAAATTTAATCAATAAGGTTTTATGGTAATTCAGGATGTTGCAGTGTTTTAAAAGAATACATGATGAAGGTGATCACATGTTATTACACGGCAAAAAAAAAGGATCTTCATTGTCTTTACCTTCATTATAAAATTTGGACTGAAGTATTTTGGATAGTTCTAGTTTGGATTATTTTGTATTGCCATAAAAGGACAACCCAGAGGTCGGGTGGCAACCCGTCGCGTTCGGAAAGTCCGCGAGACTTGAACCCACAACCGAAGGGCGACAAGGGTGTATCACCTACCACTGACCCACGTGATGTCCAAGATTAAATAATGTAGTTGTTTTTAAAAGATCTGTTAGATGAATTATAAATTCATTTTTTTGGAACCCTATATGAATAGGATAAGTAGAATATTTTTTTTACGTTCTATTATCCTTTAGAGTGAAAGATGAGTTTGTGGTAGAAATTAGTTAAAGGATGGAACTCTACTTGTCAAGAATATATTTTTCTTCTTATCTTATTCTATAAAGAAATTAATTCTTATACTTTATTTAAGGAATCCTAAAACCAAAAATGTGTTATCCTAATACCCTTTGCTTTGTTGAACCGATGGTATTTCAAATCATCATAGTTTGATGAATTTAAGGACCTCAATTTTATACTTGTTTGTGATTGATGGCCTCAATCACTACCTATAAATATTTACGTTTTCCTCCAATTATATTTCTCTAATTGCCACCAATGTTCTCCTAATCGAGATCATAATTTGTTGGTGACCCTTTTATTTCTCTTTTCCTCATATTAAAACTAAATTTTAGTAACCCAATTTCCGATATGGGTTTTCCCACAAAGATATTTTCTATTTTCAACCTTCTATTTTCGAAATACAATTTCAAATTGCGAGGACACAATTTATTGATGGAGGGTAGAATGTAACACCCCAAGATTTCATAGGCTATTATTTCATCAAAATAATTCAATAACTTGCACTACACGCAACACCAAGTTCAAGTGCACCATGACTTACCAAACAATCCATTCAAAAGAGGTTATGAATAGTATTAACTAAATTTTAAACTTTATATAATCCTTATAATTTTAGAATCCATATTATGAGTTTCTTAGACATAATTAAAGAACAAATTCATTTTCATTATTGCACTTTTACCAACTTTAATAGTGAACCCTTTTTAAATCCAATATTTTAAACTTTTATATATTCAATTTGACTAAGTAAATTTATTCTTTAGAATGGAGACATAAAAAAATTTACAATGTAACACCCCAAGCTTCCAAGGTATTCTTCTCTTTGAATAATACAGTAGTGTGTGTTGTACGCAACTTCAAGTTCTAACACAAACCACAACTGATAAAACTAGCCGTTATGAATAGTAATACGTAATTTTTGAAATTATATATATTTTATATTTCAAAATGGACTTCATTTTTGGATTCGGAGTGTTGAATTTACCCTATGGTGAAATTTTGGTACTTTTTGGATAACTTTAATATTTTGATGAATAGTGAAAATTACTAAATTTTAATTAAAAACAACTTTTTTAATCAAAATAATTAGTAGCGATAAATTATTAATTTGAGTGGTTTTAAAGTATATTTAGAATATATTTTTTCCATTTAATATAATTCTGGTCATTGGACATAATTTTACAATTAAACCGTACATAAACAAGTGTCAATCTTTTGATAGTTATTATCTCTTAAAAACACGTTTTTTATTTTAACAATGAGAATTAATTTTAAATTAATTTCTTCCACTTCTGTGTTTTGAATTTGGAAAAATGGATTCCATATTTGGAATCAGGATGTTCAAATTGTGTAAATAGGTAACTTTTAATTTTTAGACATTTTGAATAATTATTGCGGTAAATATTTTATTTACCATGGTTAAGGGTAAATCCGGTAAATACGGGTTACAAAATAATATTATAATAATACTAAATTACCCTAAAACATGTCCTAACCTTATTGGTTGATACCTGTTCGACCATAGGCATCTTTAGGTCGATTTTGGAACCCCATGGAGCCACTTGTAGGTGATAGGGACACTTTATTTTAATTAAGTTAAAATGAATACAAAAATGACACAAGCATATATCTTTTATCAAAACAATTTTTACATAGGGTTATATATGTTGTATTTTCGACTATAAATATTCATTAGAAAGATAAACAGCTTTACTACATAATTATATTTTATTTTTAATTTTTAGACATTGAATAATCTAATTTATTTATGACACAATGATGATGCAGTAATTACCATAATAGAGAACAACTAACATAATTGATATTACAAATACACAAATAAATAGAATTTGAGACTTTTTATGAATTACACTAATTTTATTTGTTAATATGACATGTTAAAAATGATTTAATTAAAATATGTTTAACTATTCAGTCTGTTATGAGTTTCACAAAAATAAACTGTTGAATAGTGTCAAAATTGACATAAAAGAGTTTTTAAAACAAATATTATATTATTAATTGATATTAAATTCCTAAAAATCTACGGTTCGTCAAAGAGACTTATATCATGATATTTTTATCATTAATGGACCACTTGGGTGTCTCTTGGATGTATATAGTAAGTTTATTAACCATATTATATAAAAATACAAAGAGACATTGTAAAAGTGAAACTAATTAACTAAGAGTTAATACTTAAAGATAAGGTTAATATAATGACCCAAACCTGTCTAAGTTCTATTGGTTGAGTTTTTTTCACCCCATTCCCACCTTAACCTTTTAATAATAAACTTTTGAGCCATTATAAACCGAATATGAATTTATTATAAACTAATATTTCTAGCTTTTCCAAAGGTGCCCCTCACCCGTCTTATAAAAGGGCACTCTTCCTTATCATTTATTCACACCTTCAAAGCCTTTTGGTTCTGAGAAAATCTACCCAAATACTCTCCCAACTTCCCTCACTACAACCTAGAGGCCTTATTTTGATCATAAAGCTAATCTAAGGTTCCATTTTGATCAAATCAAAAGGAAGAACCCGAAGAAGAGGTAATGATTTCACCACCCTTTTCCAAGTTCCTTTCTTCTTCCACTTCTTCTTCCTTTTTTATTACCATTCTAAAATAATAAATCCCGTATCATATATATACTGTGATGTTATTATAAATATGGTACAACAATATTCAGTATTCTATCCACCCTTTGAATAACATGTCACCATACGTGCGTACGTACGGCTTACCGTCTCCACATCGTGGTGTAATTGTTATTCAATATATTCTTATTTGGATGGGTATAACAATGATATTTAACTCATGTAAATAATAAATATAAAATGTTAATGATTTTTTATATATGATATACCATCCATTTATATGTTATTTTAATATCAAAAGAATGATATTGTCGCTCGTGCGTACGTACAGACTACCGTCTCCACGAACGCGATGAGATTCATTCTCCATCGTATCCATTCAAGTATAATTATCATTTGATGATTTAAAAATGATGTTTAGGGACTTGATATCATTCTGGATATTAATAATATACAACATATCCATTACAAATATGTCTTACGTAACAAAACATATAAAATAAAACGAGTAAGTTAACACCCGAAACAACGATAATACTAAGATATTATTAACAAAGCAATGTTAAAAGATCATATATGATATCATATTAATGTATATGATTTTTGTATAATTTAATAACAATTATTTCACTATTATACAGGAGTTTAACCTACCCCAACCAAGGAAAAGTACAAGGTAAGGGTTATTTTAGAATCTCTTCTTTATCCGAGGTTGATTATACTTAATAATCTACTGGGATCTCTTTATCATCCACATCCATGTTTCTCAAAAATGTATTCCAAATTTTTATTACTATTTAAAAGAATATGGGTTAAAGTCATTTATACCCTTGTTTTACTTTTTATAAGAGTTTTATAAAGGAATCTTTCCGTCGTTTTCCAAACAAGGTGCTTTTTAACCTTTTCGACAGAATGAAGGTAAGAATGTTTTTTTAACTTATACGGCGGGTGCGGCTATTTTCTGCCATTATAAAATCTTCAAAGATTCCCTTAAAATCTTATAAGAATATTTTCAATGAAAATGTTTTATTTTATATGGCTCTTAAATTATTTCAAAATAAAAAGATATATTTCTCTAAAAAGAGTTTTGATTTCATCTATGTCAACATCCTTTGTTGGATTTTACGCTTATGTGAAATTGATTTGTTATGATACAAAACTTCTATGTTGTATTGAAGGTTTTGTGATATGTTTGACTATGGATGTTCTATTTTTATACCATTCATTGTTTATGGTGAAAGTATTGACATTTCGTATGCTAATTTTAATACGAATGTTTAGGTTATGTTTAAACCTTTTTATATGGGAATGCATTGGACTTAATATGTGACGGGTGGAGCCCGATATAGCTTCTCGATGCATCGGTAGGTCTCATGAGACAAACTAGTGTCTTGGAACAAGGCTTTGGAAAAATCTTATTTGTAGTCTCGGCATGAGGCCTTGGCTATGTGGTTATGATAGTCTGTCATTATGCATTCCATCATTATGAATGTGGTTATTGATATTGCATGTGATTATTCTATTAGTAGAATATCCATGTGAATAAGTAAATGGCATTATTTCATTTTACTTTTGCCATACTATGTTGAAGTTCAAGTTTAAAAGGATTTTGTTTTAGTTATACATTGCCTTAAATGTTTATGCTTATTTTTGAAAGTTTCTTCTATATTGTTATCCTTACTGGGCATTTGAGCTCACCCCTTTTCTATGTTTTATTTTTCTTAGGATATGAAGAAGTAAATTATGAATGACATGCATGGATATTATGAGCGGATAAGAGTGTGGTCTATGGAGACTATATTTTTGTAGTTTTCATTTTTATGATGTAAAACTTTATGAATATGTCTAGTGTTTCCAAGGATACTAAACCAATCGGTCTTTTGAGATTTAATCTTTCTTGTGATCATGCCAATGTTATGTAATAATGCACCGACTCTGGGTAACTGGGGTCGGGGAGTTACACAAAGGGTGCGATGAGACAGACTTCCCATCCTCTCGACCAATGTGAGTTCTTAAGCCTCGGTGGTCAAACCACCCAGTGAACGCCTGCCTTTGGAAAGCAGGTCCCCGCATTGCAGGATATGGAACCGTTTGGCGTTTCGGGGCGGAAATGGTGCACCTGAAATGAGTGATTAAGCAGAACCCAACCTTCTCTAATCAACCTTCGGGTAACACATGTTTCTCCCCCACGACCCCGTCATGCGCCACGATACGAACACAACCATTTATGTCAGAATTTCAAAATTCCCAATATAGAAGTGAAAACATTATGTTTAAAGGTCACTTATCACTTAGTAGTTCATTATGTTGTGATTTCATGTGATTTTATGAAATAATTTTAAAAATGAAATTTTCATTGGAAAACTTTGGGTCATTACAAGAACCATAGTTGTTTATCTTTTTCGGAATCTCAAGAGAAGCTTTATAGGGAGTTATTTACCTTTTTTGGTGTCCATTCTAGCCTGGAGCATGGGCCATGGTTGGTTGAGTAGTCTCTAATGAGAAATTTTTTTTTGTCTAAAATATTTACCCCATATTCTTGAGGATATTATTTTTTTAATTGGTTGTGAGAATGTTATAATATGATGTGAATTTTTGTGCTTAAATGATAATAATAAATTTGGGAATTTAAATGACATGTAGACTATTTGTGGATACCCTTTTGTCTGTTAAAAACTATGAGATAGGGCCTATGGATACCCGTGAGGTGTACGAATCCATTGGAATTGGAATAATGATATTATAAATGATGGAATATAGGGTTTAATAGACTAAAATGGTTGTAATTTATTTTTAACATGATAGCATGACTTATGATGCAGTTTGGATTAAATTTAAAACAAAATGTGTTATTATATGATAAATATAATAAGCAGGAAATGGAGAAATGGGGAATGTATATATTATTTATGGGTCGTTGAATATGAATTTTGTTTCGTTAAATGAATAAATTGTAAGTATGGAATTGGGTTAAAATATTTTGATTGTAATATACCATGGAATGTTTATAAATGAAAAGGTGTACCCCTGTGGATGAATATATTAATGAAGAAATGTTTTGGTCTTTGAGAATTGGGTTTTTATTACATGTATGAGGAAGTTTGACATGGTACTCCACATTGGTGATTTGGGAGGCTGGATATGGCACTCTATGCTCCTCAGATTAGGACATTGGAAGTGGTATTCAAAATCAATGATTTAGATTTTAAGATTTAAATTATATAACCCATGTTTTATTAATGAATTGATTATCCTTTTATAAAATATATAACCATTGTGATATATGGTTCATAAGAATAGCTTGGGAAAAAGTAGGTGTGATTGGATTGGGTGTTACTTGGAACTTGAGGTCAAATATGGCTATTTGATAATTAGTTAATTATGAAACCTTTTTATTTTTTTTCCTTATTTAGTTTTCACTTGTTATTATTTATACACTATTATTAGACTAAATATTTCATTATAACCCATTTAGGTCATCCTACTATGTTGTACTCACACCTTTCTTAGGTTTCCATTGATACACGAGTTGATTTCTTGTTTATAGGTTGAGATAAGGGTAATGTTCCCATGTTAGTTAGTTGATTTGGGATTTAATATGGACCAGGATGAGGGAAAAAATAGGGTTATGGACCCATTTTGGGGTATTCTGTGACATTAATTTAGTTTTACATTGAAACATTACACTATTATGACATGGCTTGTATACTTTATTAGTTTGTGGGAATTTATTTAGTTGTGGAGAATTAAATATATGATGTAAGGATATTGATCATTCTTAATTTGGTTAGTGTTTATTTTTTTAAAGCTTCTTTTCTCCAGTAAAGAGGGAATAGTCTCCCCATGTACCATATCTGAACCCCAATATTACTTTGAAGCCTCTGGAATATTGGGAGGTATGCCTGAGGTCATGTGTGGAACATGATATGGTCACCAGTTTAGTTGAACAAAGTTTGTAATGTTACAACATGGTATCATAAGGGTATTTTTCTATTTCATTACTATTTGGTAAAGGTAGACTTAAGACTATGATGTCTCAAGACTTGGTAATGAGATCATGTGTCGGAGTAGATTACCCAGAAGAGGGGTAAAACCCGACATCCTAATGTGGGATTTTTATTCTTGGTATTCTCTTGTTATGGGTTGATGATATTTCACCATTGGCGATACACATATTGTGTGATGATATTATTTTTCTGATAATTTTATAAATGGAAGGACATGAAATGTTATTTTATATGCATAAGTCATTTTAGGCACTCATGATTCATCTTACTTGTTTCATTTCAGGAACATATGGAAATGTATGTTATTGTTGAGTTTTGAAAAATGAAAATTATTTTCAGTTACTCTTATGGTTTTAATGAATAGTGCCTAGTAAAAAGTTACAATTGTTTAAATTGAAATATATTAAATTAAATGGATAAAATGGTTTCAAATTAGATGTTTATAATTTGGATATAATTTTTAACCCATGTTAGCAATGGGCCTACATGGGGATGATTTTTTTTGTGGTATTTTGGTTGTATATATTGGGATAATTTATTAGCAGAGGCAAGTTGATGGCTAGTTCTAACCCATATTTTTATAATCATATAATTGAATATTATATTCCCTAAAATGTGTGTTTATAATTGCATATAGATTCCACCATGATTAAATTTACTGATGTGGTGAACATACGTAATTTTTTAGAATTCACCTATGGTAGTGTGACTAAAACCCCCATTAGTTATGGGTGATTGGGAAAATGATATGTTCTATGAGAATTTCACATGATTTATATATTTTATAGAGATATACCTAAGGTGGCATTCATAAATTATATTTTATATGACTATATTGTTATAGTTTCAATATACTATAATTTGTTTGAGAGGGTGGACCAAAGATAGTTGAGTTTTGGATGGAATCTATCCAGATGAATCTGGATCACTTTGAGAATCCTTAAGAAAATAGGGTCAAGTTAGTGACTTATATATTATGCGTTACATAAAAGTGTTTGTGGGATATTTAGTATTATAATAGAAAGTTGGAGGAAATGGTATGGAAGGACATCCAAGAGATGTTTCTGGAACAATAATACCATCATAACCCGCAGAAAGAGAGAGAAGCTCAGTTTATGTGGTTTCCCTAGGGAACTATGTTAGTGATAGGTTATGGTGGAAACTTTAAAAAATTATATATATTTTTTACAAAATTTATAGGGGATTATATATCTATTAAGAATTGTTTTTAGGTAGGTATTATATGTGAGATCCTATCCCAGGTGAATATCTTACATTTGAAGATGTTTGTTTAGATAGTGAATCAATATATCATCTCTGATTGTAAACTTAAAGAGGCATGTATAGGTTGAAATATTTTTTTTATGGGATATATGTTTGAATATCCTCCCATATTTGGAAGAATAATTATGAGAACTTTCACTATAGTAGTGGAAGATAGTTTAACTAGGGGAGAGGATCATCCTCATAGGGTGGTGAACGAGTGTTCTCTTATATGTTTGGAATTCTTGGTCACATGCATAGTTAGTGTCCTCGACAACTAATGTAGTGTCGATATTAAGAAGGATAGGGAGTTTATAATTATTATTTCTAAACCCTTAGTATATGGGAAGTGGTGGATAATATAGGATGATATAGAGTACTAAGAGGAGATCTTTTACCCCATATCAGTCTAGAAGTTGGTGTAACACTTACCATATAGTTCAGGGTGATAGATATTGTAATTTAGGATAATAGAATAAAATTTTGAAGTTATGTTATATGAAAGGGCCTTAGACAAGAGGTCAATGAACATGACCTTGTCAATTACATTTAGTTTGTCTTGGACCCTTTAGTAGAAACGAATTACCATGGACATTATGAGGTATCATTCTTGAATATTCTAGGCATGAGAATGTATTATATGAAACAGGAGATTCATATTATTTTATATATTCTAAATTAGTAAATGGTTTTTTTTGGAAGAGGTATTTTTATGTGGTGTTATTTTTATATAAATTAATTTTGTGTTATTATTAGATCATATCTATTTTTTTATGTGTGTTCTGTCAATCATGGTTGGTACCACATCCTTTGGACTTGTATGTTTCATAAAAAATAGATTTTGACATGATTTTGGGAAAGTAATAGTTGGTTTTATATAAATATCACATAGAGTGTTACTATAAGAGGGAGATTATAACATCTCATGATGGAAAAAATTATTTTTATCAAGGAGAGTAGGATATTAAGGAAAGTTATACAGGGTTAGTTTATTAGTAGCTGGGTGATATGACAGCCCATGTTGCGAGTCTAATGATTGATGAATATGGAGGGGATAATGATGTATTATCAATATTATTATATTAGTTTTAGTATTTTTCCCAAAAGAGTTCTTATGGCCATCACATTATTGTGATGTTGAGTTCACCATTGAATTGATGTCTGAAGCTAATACAGATTTTAGCCCACCCTATAGAATGGAACCTGTAAAGCAGAAAAGGAATATGATTTTTTTTGGAGGATTTACAGTATAAAGGGTTCAACCATCCGAGTACATTAGGATATGGTTTCCCAATTTTTGGTCAATAATTATTATAGAAAATCATATTTTGGTTTCTATTAAATGATGTTGAAACATATTATGATGATGAACCGGTATTCTATTTTCCACATTGATTTTTTTGACCAGTTGATTTGTGACTTTGTATTATCTACGACTGATTGGATATTTGGGTATCATTAATTGAGGGTGACACCTTTTGATATGTATCGATCTAATTTCAGAAGTAGGTATGGATTGTATGAATTTTATATGATGTCTTTTGGGATGAGAAACACTCATGTTGTGTTTATGGCCTTGATGATCTGAATTATCCACCTTTACATGGACCAATTTTCTATTGTCTATGTTAATTATATTTTAGTATACTCCCAGACTATCTAAGATCATTCCAAAAATCTTGACATAATCCAGATTTTACAAAGAGAGAATGAGATAAATAAAATTATATATAATCTTCTATTCAAGATTGAGAAATTGAGTCTCTTATGTCGAGTAATCTCATAAGAATTTGTTTTAATGAACCCTAAGAAGGTTAATGTTGTTTTAACTTTTCAGTAGACTAATAATGTTTTCATGGTATAAAGAATTTTGGGTTCTTTGAGACATTTATAAAGGTTCATCACATACTTTTCTTATTTATAATTTCCACAATAAATCTAGTCCAAGAAGGGTATAATGTTTGAATGATCTAGGGTATGCAAGAATTCCTTCATGGAGTTAAAGAATTATTTTACTAATGCACTAATTCAGATCTTAACTCAACTCGGTTGAGGAGTGTACACATTATTATGATAAATCAGTAATCAAAAAAGGGTAAGTTTTGATGGAGGGTGATCAAGTTGTGGTGTATAGATCTCAATAGTTGAGGCTGCTTGAATATAACCTTCCTATTCACAATATTGATTCAACCAGAATGAAATATTCCTTCAAATGTTGGCATAATTACCTTATATTTGAGAGGTTTATTTTTTTATAATAATCATAAGATAAAAAAAATATATCTTTTATTAGTGGGATCTAATCATTAGTAGCATAAAAGGGATGTGTATATGAAATCCATTAATTTTGAGCATGCTTATACAAAGGGAAAATGAAATAGTGTTATTGATTGCATGAGTTAAAAGACACATAATATGATGATCTAAGAGTCTAGTTATGAGAGGAAAATGATGTCCTTGTTCAATGATATTCATATAGGTGTTTAGAAGGATTACGAATAGAAAACAAACTATTGCCTTTATCTATTGATCATAGAATTCTATTCCTGATCAAGGGGAGATAGTATGAGGATTTGGTGTGTCTCATGTTGAGGGAAAACCATGATAATGGGGAGCTACCTCTTGACTAGAATATTGATGACGGCGAGATTATCCATGTTCATTTCTATGTTGTTGGGCATATTTTGTTTTTGGAGAATCCGATATGTCAATTACATGATTTGATGTGGTGAAACACCCTAGTTTGACCAAAATATATCATGATCTTCATAGATAGAATTGGTGTCCAGTAATAAAAAATAGATATTGTAGGGTTTTTAATGTTATTATAAACATATTAGTATGTGAAGGCTAAGAATCATTAGATTGATATTCATTTATAGACATTATTCATTCATAAATAGAAACTGGATGATGTTACCAAAGATTTTGAGGTGGTTCTTCCATAGACTCCTCAAAATATTGAGGCAATATAGGTTATTTTGGATTGATTAATGAAGGTACCCAATTTAATTCCAATTCATGATACTTACACAATCAATAAGTTGGGTGACCTATATATTTAGAAGGTCGTGTGTTTTCATGAGGTGCCTTAAGTATACTATAATATCATGATCATCATTTTACTTTGCAATTATAGAAAGGGTTGTTGAAGGAGATCAATAATCAATTATTTTTTAGAATAATCTTTCACCCCATATTTATGGGAAATAATAACATTCTATCTTGGTGCTGATGATCTTTCTGAGCACATGCATCCTAGATTTTTGTGGGGCAAGGAAACATAATATAGAACTTGTTGGGTTTACATATAATAGCTTATATCAGATTATTATTTAGATAAAACCATATGAGGCACTAAATGGAAGGTCATATATATAAACTGTGTGTATCTATAGAATTAGAGTTATTGGGGATGAGTATGGTGAAGTATACATCAAATCATCTTCAGTTTATTCAAAATCATATGACTATGGTATAGAGTACACATTAGTCATATGTTGATCAATTTCATCGACCTTTTGTAGTTTTATTTAGTGATTAGGTGTTCCTTCGAGTGTATTCAATTTTTGTTAACCATTGGATTCAAAATAAGGGTAAGTTATCACATAAATATGTTAGGATTATTGAAATTATAAATAGGATCATATTTGTTGCATATATATTATCTCATACATATAGGTGTGTTGGATATGAATGACATTTTCCATGTTTCATAACTTCATCAGTATCACCTGGACCCTACTCCTTTTTTGTTTATGATGAATAGATTGAGGACAATATATCCTTTGAGGATAATTCAATTCACATTGTAGATTATAGTGTGAAAATTATTTGGGGTTAGACCATGCCATTTTTTATATTGTTGTGGTCTTATGGACATGTAAAGAAGTATAAATAGGAGAGTGAAGCTAATATTGGAGTCCATTTCCCCAACCATTATACCTTGGAGGCTAGGTGATGATTCGGAGGGAAACTCAAGGATGAGATGTCATAATATGGAGAGGTTGTAATATCTCAATCATTTGATGTGATGTGTATCAATTTAAAGTTTGTTAAATTCATTTTTAATTATGTTCATGGAATATCACCTAAGAGTAAGATAGACCACAAGAGTTTCATGGTGGTTTGAAACATTAAAAAGGGATAAAAATGGGCATATCATTCATGGATAACAGTTGGAGCACTGTTATTACTAACCATGTGATAGGTAAATACTTCATAGAGAAGTGATAGATGAATAGTTTTTAAAGAAGGCAATGGGGTTTTGGAAACTATGTGGGCCTAGACAGAGAAATCCTCATAGATTCCACCTGGGTTTTCAAACCATTCTAGTTCCCTAGAAAATGGTGAAACCTAGTTTCTTCATGATCAATGAGTTAGCATTGTTAAAAAAACTGGGAGGCATATTCATGGACCTTATAAAATTTTAAATTTTATCATATTTCTTCTGAATAATTATATGATCTAACTCGATTTTCAACCTCGATTCTTATGCAGTAGCCTTGGGTTCATACCTCATTCTCCAAACACTTCTGAGGGTCATTATATATCAAATATTTTGTGCTTGAGGTGCTATTTATTTTGATTTGATTCTATGGTTATGTATATAACTGTGCATCTTCCTATATTCTATTATATTAACGCCATGATATTTTCTCCTCTTCCAAATCTGATGTTCCCAAAATCCAAGGAGTTCTTCTCTTTTGTATTAGTCATATTTCATGATTTAATAAATGTCCAAGGTTATATGAGTGGTTTTTAATGATCATATAGAAGATGATCTATAATAATTCAACCATTTATGCATTAAATAGTTTAAAAATACTGATTCCTAATTTTCCGTTTAGTCTAGATAGGAGGAACTAAGTAAACAACCATTGTAAAGGGAAATGTGATGACTACCCAAATGAGATTCCAAAATTTATTGGAGTATGAATTTTGAACATTGTGATTATACTCTCATAGTTGAATGTGGTTCTAAATATAATCCTAAAACATGAGGAACTCCCAAACCTCCCTAAGAAAGAACATGATACAATTGATAACTTTATGCAACAAAGGCCTTCAATTTTCAATGTGTCATCTAATTCCTTAATCATGGAATAATGGATCATGCACATTGAAAATATCTTCTGAATAAATCAATGATCTATGAAAGATAAAGTTATACTGGATATTTATTACATAATGAGACAGGTAGATTAGTGGCTGACATTGACCAAGAATACATAGACTAAGGAAGAGATCGAAGTGTCGGGGTGGAAGGATTTCTGGAAAATATTTTTTGAAAAATATTTTCCTCACACTCTTTAACTTAAAATTAAATGGATTTACATGCATCATGAAAAAAGATGATTAATCCATTGGGTTTTACAAGATAAACATCACAATACAAACATGATACTCATTATTCTCTATCATTACCCCAGAATACAATGTTGACTACTTCTTTTGTGGGATAAAACTGAGTCTATGAAAATCCATGATGATCCAAGACTTTGATATATATGAGTAAATTTTTTGTTGTACCCTCAAATTCAATATAAAGGTAAAAAAATATAAAGGGTATTATCGGGGATAATAAATAGAAATTAGATTTTAATTCTATTGGTGTGATGGAGAAATGTATCAGTGGTATGAAATTTTAACATCCCACTTGTCCAATGTGTGGAAATAATCACCACAGGAAATTTCCTTAGGGGGCGAGGAAATACTTTAAGCGCAGAAAGGAAGGGAACCTTGATAAGGAACATGTATCCTCTTCCATAGATGTATGACTTTTTCGATCAGCTACATGGAGACCAATACTTTTCCAAGGTGGATCTTCATTTGGGGTTTTATCAAGTAATGGTGAATAAGGAGGATATACCCAATAAACCTTTTCATATAGGGTAAAAGCGCTATGAGTTCATAGTAATTACATTTTGACTCATTAATTCTCTAGAAATATTCAAGGATTCTATGAATAGAGTATTTAGAGATTAACACCATAAATTTTGGAAGTATTTATAGATCATAATTTAATATACTCCAAATTAAGGGAGGATCATGAGGAAAATATTAGAACTATGCAAAATACCTTATGAAAGGAGATGATTTATGAAATGTATAAAAAAAGAGTTGTGGTTGAATGAATTTTCATTCCTTTAGAGTATAATAACAAGAAATGGGATATTGTTGGACCATACAAATATATAATCAATTGATGGTTGTTTGTGTCCAATATTTATGTCAGAAATCTATAGTTTCCTTGGATTTGTAGTGAATTATCATCGATTTGTGATAAATTTATCATAATTTTCAAAAACTCTAACCAAGAAAACTTGGGAGGGAGTAAATTTTTTTTGGAATAATGAATGTGAAGTCAGATTAAAGGATTTTAAAAAGAGTCTCATCAATGAAATTGTTTTTACTCTACACATAAGTGGATAACTTTTCATGGTATACCGTGATAATTTGAAAAAGGGATTGGGATGTGTGTTAATGAAGAATAAAATAGTGGTAGCCTATGCCTCAAGGAAATTTAATACTAATGAATAGAACAGCAAAACACATGATCCGGACAAGGATACAATAATCTTTACAATGAAAATATGGAAGCATTATCTCTTTGGGGAGAAGTGTGAAATATATATGGATTAGAAGAGACTCATGTATATATTTACACAAAAATATATTAATATGAACTAGTGAATATGGTTAGAGCTAATTAAGGACTATGACATCTTAATCCACTTCCATCCTAGGAAAAAATATAGTTTTATATTATCTATGTAGAAAGGATCTATTAGTTTTATCATTGATGGGAATTTAGGAGGATCCCATATTCTTAGACTTTAGAAGGATCGATATGAGAATCATAAAGGAAGGGACATAATCAATCCTTTCACTAATTATTGTTCAACCATCCCTCATAGAGAAGATAAAGGATACTCAAAGTTATTATGTGGAAATTCACAAGATGTCGAAATATATAAGAAAAGTTAAATCATCATAGTTTAAAATAAAAAAAGGATTTGAAATATTTGGTCATGATTATGTATAGAATCAAATCCCAAGTTAAATAAGTATATATTAGTTGATTCACATAGTTCAACCTTCACCATCCATCTAAGGAGTACAAATTTGTATCAAGACATCCAAGAGGACAATTGGTGGGACAATATGAATAAGAAGATCACAAAATATACATCAAGATTTCCTGTATGGAAACAAGTGAAGGATGAAAGGAAATTATCAATGGAGATAATGAAACCATTACCCATACCTATATGGAAGTGGGAGAATGTAAATATGGACATTATCACTAGGATTTTGGAGAAATCAAGTGGAAAAAATGCTATATGGTTGTAGTGGATCATATTACAAATACTTCTCACTTCATTTCAATTCAATAATATTTCTCACTCGATCAACATGAAAGTATATTCATTATAGAAGTGTTTTTGATTCATAGAATACCACTATCGATTACATATGAGCAGGACCTAAGATTTACCACCATTTGTTGGAGGATTCTCCAACATTCTCCATATAATTAGTAGAACTTTAGCATGAACTATCACCCTCAAACTAATTTTCAATTAAAGAGGACTATCTAGACAGTTAAGGAAATGTTGAGAACATTCTCAATATACTTAAAAGGAGGATGTGATCCAACATATACCTATGGTTGAGTTCTCATAAAATAATAGATTCCAATAAATAATACAAATTTCTCCCAATAAAAACCTTTATAAGAAGTGTAGTAGAACACCTATATGTTGGGATGAAGTTGGTGAATTAAAATATTAGGTCTTAAAATGGTTGAGGAAATGGTGGAAAATGGAAATACCATTCAATAACACATTAAGGATGTTCAGAGTGGTAGAAGTGCTCTGTTGAAAATCATCGATGAGACATAGATTTTGTGTTTAGAGATAAGGTATTCCTATTCATATCTCTATGGAAAATATTCATGAGATTAGAGAAGAATGTAAAGATTAGTCCAAGATACACCGGTCTCTTTAAGATACTTGATCGCATCAGAGCAGTGTCCTATCATTTAGAACTCCAACCAACCTTATCTCAAGTACAAGAACCATTCCATGAATCACTCCTATTAAAGTACGTAATATACCCCTTAATTGTTCTAAATCCATAGGTAGTGTTGTGATAGAATGACCTTCCATATGAGGAGCATCCAATGAAGATATTAAATGGAAGAGACAAAGTTCTATGAAATAGTACAATGCAGCTAGTCAAAGTAATATGGAAGAAGAAACATGATTGAAGAATTGATGTGGGAAATAGAGGAGGTGATGAAATAGAATTAACTTCATATGTTTCAGTGTCTGAAATAAAAATTTCAAGGGAACAATTTCTAGAGGGGGGAATATTATAATGACCTGAAATTATATATATATAATTACTATTTTTATTTAAATAAATATATTATTATATATTATGGTTATAGAAAACACATGCACCAATTTGGTATTATTATACCTTATTAGATTTAAAATTCCATTAATCATCATAATTATGGATAATATATTCATTGAATAGTGATCATATGATTAGAATAAATATAGGGGTTTGAAACATCAAATTGATACAGACAAAGAATGTGATGGACTAAACCAGTAGAATCATACCCTTTGATGACCATTTAATAGAGATTACATGGGATATTTAATTACTATTATTTTCTCTTGACCAATCCCAATCATATATACAAAAAATAAAGAACAAGCAAGACCGTTTATGGGAGAATTTAAAGATCATCGATATCACTTCCCAAACAATATGTGCTGAACCACCCCATCTCACCATCGCATACATTACTCTTAGGGAATTTTTTGATTTAATAAAGGTCTATGTGTCAAGACCCTAGTAATCTGAATATGAATATTTTATATAATTATGAATATATTTTATTCTTATTGTTACTTAATAAACTATTTTTATTTTGATACAATAAAACAAAAAATTGTATTTTTGTGTAATATTCAATTTCAATTAAGAAATTTATTTTGATTAATTAATTAGTTTTGAAATAAGTAATATTTTAATAAAAAAATTATTATTAATTATTTTTTATTAAATATAAATTATTATATAATATTTATGAAGTAAAATGTAATTTTTATAAGGGTTCGAAAATTGTTATTGTAAAAAACCCAACATTTCTCAATATATATCGATTATATTTTAAAAATGAAAACTCATATATTTTAAAAAATATTTTTAGAAAATTTATATTGTTTTTGTAATAATAATTCCTAAACTATCAAATGGTTAATTTTTCATAATTTTTTGATAAATTCAAATTTTTAGGTAAAACATAAATACAGTAAAATTATACAGTGTGTATTATGATATCATATTGAACCAAAAATGATGTAATAAATGATATAAAAGATATTTAGGACCAAATAAATGTTTCCAAATTAAATTAAATGTTTAGTATATTTTTTTATTTTTATAAACTCTTTATGAAATCTCCATAACCAATATTACATTTTATGGTTTTAAAATCATTTCCTTAAAAGTATGACTCACTTCTAAATCACTAAGGGTAATATTTTAATAATTTCTGACCCTAGAATTATAAAATGAGAAAAAATACTCATACTTGTAATAATACAATGGAAATAACCATGTGAGGGTTTTTGGTTCTAATTACTTTATTATATATGGTATAAAACCTATGTTTAGAAATTAATAAAGAACCCCTCTTCTTTTCTTATATAACCCACACAATATCTCATTAATATTCACTAAAATACAATATATAACATCTATATTATATTTTACCTCTATATAGTTCTCACAAGGTTCTAAAAAGATATCTAGATGCTCCTCCCAAGCTTTTGGAATCACCCTCACAAGGTGAGGGATCTCTCTATCTTCTTTTTATTCAAAAACCACTTTTATGTAGTGCCTATTATTTTCCCATTTGTTCTTGTTTTGGTATGTTTTTATACATTCCTCATAATTTCATTTTTATTTACATATGATTAGTGACCCATTTTAATCTCATTAATTCCTCCTATTAAAATATATATACACATGTTATTCTACCAAAGTTGTCCAACGATTTTCCATACCAAAAATGAGGGACCTCTCCCTCTTATTTTCTAGTGAAGAACCTTCAATATATTAATCCATTTTGAATATAAGTTGGTTATTTTTTATGAAGTTATAAAGAACCATATAATTTGAAATAAATTTTTTAAAAATGAGATATCATTTATCTATTCTCATTATACCATTTACATGAACTGTTATTACACCAAAATTTAGCAAGGGATCCTATTCTTATCTTCTTTATTCAAAAATATTCATTATGATATGAATTTTATATCCAATTTTCAATGTTGGGATATGTTATTTAATATCCCCCTTACTACCCTTATTATTTAGAAATTATGATATACCCCATTCTCACTCATAAATCCCTCTCATAAACATTTATCTTCCCAATTATGATAACGAAATTTCTCTGTGATTTTCCATTCTAAAATATTATATAGTGAATACCTGTACACATTTCCTACCATGTTTGTTAGCCTTTACTCAGTTATAATTTTTTAATTATGTAATTACATGTATATAATGCACACTCCAATATAATGGTATTAAATGATATGAAATATGCTCTTTTGTATATGATCTATGCAACACACTTATACATGTACATGATATGATTATAATGGGTGAACTTGGATATCACTCAAACTCATTGGGTAATGTTTTAGTCTCATGAGATTCCATGTATAGTGTGTTAAAGGTTATCCTAATCACATTATGTTATGATTTATTTATGGTTAACTTTTACTTATGTTTATGATGTCATTTTTAAAGTTGTATCCACCTTCCCATGTTTCCATTATGTTATCATGCTCCTTCATGCCTCATTGTTAATGTTTTATGATTCCCACCCCTTTAATGTCCCATTTATTTTCCTATTTTATAAAATATAGTTCCTTCTTTATGTTATGATTCTAATATTCCCTCAATGAGCTTTATATCTCATAGAATTCTTATGAATGTACCCAGGGTTTCCCATGAAGTTTTAATAATTATAAAATAACATGATCATGTTAAGGATGTTTTCAATAATGATGATGTATCCTATATTTTAAGTTGTTATGTAATATACCTAATTTCCAAAGGTACTAGACTTCAAAATCATCTGGGATGTATTATGTGTACTCTTATGTAATTAATCATGAATTAATGTGTAATAAATACAAGGGTTGTCTAACCATTTATAAAATAAACAATTCTGCTTTTTAGATTTAATCTACAAAGATTCACTGCAATAAATGGATGAAACATCATTTCCAATGAAAAGAATATATTAAATGACTAGATAAAAACACCAAAACCATAAGTGGAGGATATTCACATTTAACTAACAATTAATTCATAATCATATATAGAAATTCCACAACTCATAATTCAACATTCATTTATGATCTACTTGACTATATCTCACTATAATATAGTTTAATTTCAAGATCCATGTGAAAATACCTCTAACGGTGCGCCACTCATGAAAAAAAATATCTTAAGGTAACTGTAGAATCAACTTGTGTTAATATGACTGACCATGATCATTTTTTTTGTTCATGGTTGATCACAACATAATTCTTCTTAAGGTAGTAAAAACTCTTAATGTTCTCTTGATGGCTTGAGAGAGGATAAAGGGAGAGTCTAGTATAGATCAATATATCTATCTCTAGTGTTTTATAGTATGTATTTATATCCGTTGTCTACAAAAATAGTGGGTTTAAATGGTTTTATAATTAGACATTTATTATTGTAGGTTTAGGGTTGGAAAATTTCACAGATTCCTTTTACCTATATAATTATACTTAGTTGACCCCACATCCAATAATAATAACATTATTATTAATTTGTTGACAAGATTTTTTAAATAATATATGTAAATAAATTTTATGACATTTCAAATCAGACCATTATTATCGATTCACATTCCCTAATCAATATTTAATGATTCTTAAATAATGAATATTTATTTAATAAATAATTATAACTACAATATTAATCGATATATATAATAAATTATATATTCACCAAAATTTTTAAATAAATATTTACTAAATTTTTTTAACTTGCTTTATTATTTCCAATGACTATTGATTAAATCATTGTGATCAACAAAACCCAAATAAATATGATTTATTCCAAATTTTCAAATTATATACATTACTTTTACTGATATTGTGGATACACTTAGTGAATGGAAATCATGACTATTTCTCATTGGCATTAGGAATAACAACATAAGTTCTACAGTTTGCATCAAGAAATAAGTGAATAAATCCATTTAAAATGGAGTTAATGTTGTAATAAAATACAACCTATTATGCATGATTACTATGTAATATAATCCCTTATCAAGATATCTCAAATCAAGAAGGTTTTATTCTAGTGTCATTAACATATATGGTTAATATCACATTATTTGAATTTATTGAATTAAATTCACCCACTGGGATCCTTGAACATGGATTTATATATGAAATATTTTTCCCATCTAATTGCCTAATAATTTATCTTCCATAAAGGGATAATATGGATAAATTATTTCTTACATTAAACATTAATGAAATATCAATCGTGAGATACCCAATGTATCCTACCACACCACAAGAATCTGTCTTCATTGTTTCTATGTGTACATCAAAGTGCTTTAGACATTATATTCATGAATGATAATCTAAAAAACCAAGGAGAAATACACACATTGTATTATATGAACATCCAATGACACATGGAAATTTGGATTCCTATTAAAAAGTATATTCTCAAATACTATTATCAATGATATTACCATGGGATAACTCCTTGAAAATTTTTCTCAATGTCTTATGGGACTTTTATCCCTCATAGAATATATCTTTTCAGTTCTTTCAATCAATATCATTCTTCCATAGAATTGTATTCATGAATACTATTATGATACCTCATATATCTCACAATTGTAGGGAAATAATTTGAACATTCAGTGTGGAATAGATTCTGAGGACATTATCACATATAAAATATATATAATAGAACAATCATGGTTATAGAGAGCCAACACCATAAATCCCAAAGCTAGTGTCACTACCACTATATTGGAATGATTACAAAGAATAAAATCCCTAAGGAATGATTTGTTTAGTAGTCTTGGTAAACCGGATACATATGTGACACTTGTTTTACAAATAAATACACTTATTAAAAAATAATTTTTTCTTCCAAGGACAACTTCATTCAATCTATCATATCCATTCATATATTTATTAGCACACTTCTTGGATTCTTGGGGAAAGGAAAAAAAATAAGGTTGATATCAAATGTTCATTAGGGGTTAAGTATAGAAGAATCAATAATTAATAAATGATAACACTGAATATAGAAAGATACTAACTGAAGACATGTGCCTTGAAATAAATAAATTGATAAGGAAGTGAGTAAAAAATATGGAAATGAAAAATAACTAGAAACATATGCCATTCAAATAAATAGAAAATAAAAAATAAATATGGAAATGCAAGAAACTGAAAACACATGCCACTTAATAAATAAAATCAGAATGAAATACATCCACAGACTTTATCATAGTGAAAATATCATGGATAAATAAAATTTAATCCAAATAACTGAAATTATTAATTATTGGAGGTCATGTCTGAGGCACATGAAAACCTATTCCATCAATACCTTTTATAAGATTATTTACAATTATAGGTATAAAGATATTTAATTTTTCCAACAAATTTGTGTCATGAGAACTTGATGATACATGAAGGGGCTATATAAAGTATGGGCCCACTCATCGTAACCTTTCCAAAGCATTCCTCAAATAGAGTAATCAACTTAATTAATAAATAATATGCCTTATCAAATATCTATAATGAATATAGAATATAGATTTATCAATATTTCCCCAGATACTAAAATAATTATTTAAGTAAACACTATATGTAAAAATGATATATGGTTTAGGAAATTAACATATCCATGATAAATGATATGGATAAATAGAGTAAATTCAATGTCTAATGATAATAGGAAATTAAATATTTCAAGGGACTAAAAAAGTAATTGAGGAAGTTAATTTCAACACCATACTTGGCCAAAGAAATAACAAACCATCTTGAGTAAGAATAAGGATGGTATCAATATGATATAACCAATGTGGAGTAAAAATAAAGGGTTTTCATATTTGATGAATGGACATATTATACAAATATATTTTAAAAACATTTTTAAAGAAAATAACCTTTTTATTTTGAAAAACAATTTTAAAATACTTTTACTTAAAAATCAAATTTCTAAAAAAAATTAAAAATTAACCTTTTAAACTTGAAAAGGAAGCTTCAAATAAATGATAGCAGGTAAGTCCATACATTACATACAAGGTAAAAAGGACATTCCTTTTGCAAGTTTAAAAAGTTATAAAAGTACCTTGTTTGAAAAATGACAAGAATATTCATTTGAATAATATTGTCAAATACAAAAGGGTAAATATTTATTTAATAAATAATTTTGTAAATGTAATATTTTTTTGAAAACCTTTTTAAAAAATAGGGGTTTAAGAAGAAAACAGGTTCTCTAACTGAAGGGAGAAATGAAGTCAAGTTTTCTTTAAAACATATTCTAAATAATTTTGAGTATAAAATAGTGGAAACAAAGTACTATTACTTGAAAAAGGTCATGAATAACTATATGAGAATAAAATAAAAGTATTTATTAAAAAATGACCCAATAATTTCCTATAATGGAAATTCAACTGTAAACAACCCCGAAAAAAATGAGATTGGGAAGTAAACCATTGAAAAGACTATAAAGATGATGTGAGAATCAATCAATGAATATATTATGTGATTAAAATTTAAATCCAAATAAAAATTTATAAATAAAAATATTTATAGTAAAAATTTATTGCACTCATAAACTTAGAATATTAACGATAATGAGGAAGTAATATACGAAAATGAAAAGGAATTGGCTTATGAAATTATTTACAACTTGGTAACTTTTAATTCAAACCCCCTTAGAAGAAAGAATTCAAAAATAAAAAAAATTCCATGAATATAAAATAATTCATGATATAATATATCAAAATTCTCATTAGATACACCACACAAAAAAGTAAGTGGTGAATGTGGAATTTATCTCACAGATGTAAAAAGTGCAATGAAAATCCATTACAATACATTTCCTTTCTTGTGAACATACTTAAACTTCTTGTATAATGATTTTAAACATGTCACTAAATTATAACATAACCATAATAATGTTTTCATATATTATCTTCTTATAATATCTCATTACTAGTTTGTTAATAATCATTCATTATTTTCACTATTTCGGGAGTTAATTACCTAGTTTTTCAAGCATGTTTTGACTTGTTATTTTTGTTCTTATCATATGGATCATGATTTCATAATATTAAGAATTTAAAAAATGGTTTAATTATCATATATATTCATTATATATTTATTTATAATTTTCCATAATGTTTGTATATAATAAATGAAATTAACGATTCCTAATGACGGAAGGTTTTACATACGCATGAACGGTACTTCCATTTATTTGTTGTATTTAAAAGAATCAAAATTAAATGATATATATGTATATTATAATTTAAATATCATTTTTATGTTATATATTTTACATAGTTTTATTAAAACCATTCTTTATACATTCCATGTATAGCATGAATGAATCACATCACTCTAAGGAGGCAGTAGTCCACACATCCATAAATGATGTTATCGTATTCCCACAAAATAGAAAGAATGAATTTATGTGTTATATAAAAATTCTAAAATCATAAAGAAATAATAAATAGCATATATATAAAATAGAAACAAATTTTCCATCCAATTCTCAACCATTATAGGTGGTAAAGGAAAAATGAACGATATTATTTTGTGAGGTGGTAGTTCACTGTACACATAAACAGTATGTTCACTACACATTCAATAGAAGCACGTGTAAGTCTTGGTAAAACCATTAGAAAAAAATATAAGTATATTGAGGATACTAATGTTATTATATAATAATGATTTAAAAATAACTGTGGGGTTGGATAATTAAAGGAAAGAAATGCAATCATTGGAAAACATTTCCTCTTAATCGGGGAACTCCTTTTGGTTTGCACGAAAGGGATTTCTTGGATGGATTTATTCCCAAAGGGAGGATTATAGGATGAGGGGAGGGATATTTGGAGCTTATTTGAGAAGATTTTGGGGGATTGAATTGTCTTTAAAGGTGTGAGGAAGTAGGAGGGGTGAGTGCCTTTTTATAGTGGAGGAGGAGTGGAATTCTTATAAATTTTTAGAATAGAGAATTCCACCCACATTTTTCCTCTAAATAGTGGCTCAAATTGTAATGTACCCCAATCTATATCTCTCTAATATAGCTATAAATGGTTGGTTATAATACCTCAAGCATGCCTCCCTATACACCAAAGGATACCGACTAGAAAAGGGGGTGTAAATAGTATAGTGGGGAGACTATACCCATTGCTATGAAGTGTCATAATTGTAGAAACAATTCCTAATAAAATGAAAATGTTAAAAGTAAATACATAGTGAAAGACAATAATAAAATACAACAGAATTATCCAATTAATAATAAAGAAATAATATAATGACATACTAGAATTTAATAAAATTTCATGCTATAAAAATACAAGAAAAGACTACCATAATCAAATAAAAGACTCAAAGTGTTGGATCTCGGACCCCACATCGGTCCCATATCCAATCACCATCCCATATGAAAAGAAGAAATCAATATCAAGGTCTTTCTCCCTTGTCCAAACCTGTATCCATGTAATCTTCTCGAGTACCAAATAGCGGTTCGAATAGGGTGTGAGTATAATTGAGTAGGTCAACACCACTATGTCTAAAAAAACCTATTTGGTAAGAAGTGCATGAAATAAAGTGATAATTGGGTGTATTAATTAATTTAACAATTAATAAAATACAACAACAACCTACTCTGGATTAATGCCAAAATATCTCTAAGCATGTCTTATGACAATTACAACCACAACTATATAACCAAGTTAAATAAACTACTTCGGCAACATGCCAAAATATCTCTATGCATGTCTTGTGACAATTCCAACAACAACCATATAACATTGGTATAGTCACAACAATCAATAACGGTCAAAGCCATAGAGGCATTAAAATATTTGAGAGGAATCCCTATAAGCATTACAATGTGGGACTGGGCATAGCTTGCTCTCTATAATCATTATAGCATGGGATTAGACTGAACCCACTCAATATCAGTATTATAGAAAGTGTGAAAGTTCCAGTGCCAAACCTAATATAAAATCATTAAATCATGTAACACAATCCCTATCATACAACATGGGTATCATAATATCACATCACATTTCTCAATGCTTAATTATGCGAATTACCATTCTTAATTCATATGACATTTTTAAGTTAATTCATAATCGATTAAAAACTATATAAATAAATAATTAGATATAATTTTGGGATTATATAATAAGAAATAATCGTAGGTCACATGTCATGATAAAATACATTAATCTGTTTTCCAATTCAATTATAATAGTGGTTTTATCACCCCATAGGAATCCATAAGCCAGTTAAAAATCAATTTGAATCCAAATGATCTCGAATTATAATTACATTAATTTATTTAATTAATTTGGGAACACACAATGAGGGAACAATTACAAAATTTAATAAACTTTGAAATTATCAAACCATAGGGTTAAGATTTAGACCCCCTTCTTTTAACTGACGATCCAATAATTCTTCCAATAATAATCACCCATTAGGCAGAAGGTGTTGATGATTGGAAAGAGGTTCCTATTTCAAAATATGATAAAGATCAAAACCAATAATGAAATCAATCAATAGATTTCACAATAATAGTTGGAGAAGAAGGAAGAGAAGGAAGAAAACTAACCTAGAAGAATTACTAGGGATTTATCACACAACTAGGATGTCCAAAAGAGAAGTTGGCACCCCAAAATTTCCTAGAGAATCCCCAAAGGTTGCGAAAAGAGGATATCCCACTAAAACAATGAGAGTTTTTCCACAAAACAGGCTTAAAATATAATTTTGGGCATTTATACAGCGTTTAATGTGATTACACATCGTGGAAATGTTTTTAATGGAATACACCGAAAAACCCATCGCCTAAAATTTATTTTATTAAAACCCTAGGGCAATTACATGACATGTAATAACTTTACACAACATTTAAATTTCATGGAGTTTATTTTTCATCCCATTTTCATTTTAAACAATTTTATCCTATTTTAATGTTTCTAAACTCACCAAGAACCCATGGAACACTTAATCAATTTATAACTAGACTCCATTAATTCAAACAATCATGAATCCTAGAAATTTAGGTCATTTTCTCAAAGAAATATCTCCTCACTGATACTCTTCAGTATTTTTCAAGTTTCCTTACAACCCAAGATTTCATTTATTAAAACAAAAAATTATCACAATAGAACCCCAACAAAAATAAAATATTAACTATAAACTCACAAAGAGACATTCCTAAAAAATAGGATCTTATAACCAACCCACCTTATAAAATATTTTCCCTGAGCATCTCCTAGAATCACTATGAGGTCTTAGTGAATATGTCTAGATATCAAGTTTGCATGTTAGACTCTCTATCCCAGGTCTCCTCAAGAACTCACCCATTCTTCCACTACACCCAAACCAATTTTATATTCCTACCCCTAAGATATTTTTCACTATGATCCAAAACCCATATCAGATGCTCCTCAAAGGACACATAAAACAAAGATTGATATCTACTATGTCTATCACATGGGAAGCTTCTGGATGATATCTCTATAAATAAGACATGTGGAACACATCATGCATGGCACTGTAGTGATGTGAAAGGGAAAATGGTACACCATTGGACCAAAATTTTCTACTATTTCAACTGATCTGATAAACCTAGGTGATAGATTTCCCAATTTCATGATATGGATCTACCCCAACATAGGTAACACTCAAAGGAAAACATGTTGACCAAACCTGAATTATAGAGGTCATATTTTATGGTCAACATATGATTTTTTCTGGCTCTACATGGTCACCAACCACTGTCTAATCAACTGAACCTACTCAAATGTATCCTACATGAGACTAGGACAAAAAAGTGATAAATCACCTACCTCTATCCAAGAAAGAGGAGAACAACATAATATTACATACAAATACTCAAAAGTTTTCATTTGGATTGATTACTAGAAGCTATTATTATATAAAACAACATGCGTTCTATGTGTTGCTCCCATGAACAACCAAAATCCCAAACATTGGCTCATAAAATATCCTCCAGAACATAAATAGTCTGCTCAGATTTACCATCAGTCTATGTATTATAGGATTTTTTTTAAAATAACATCTGATCCTAGGGATTTAGGAATACCCTTCTAGAAATGCGATGTGAAACAAGTATCTCTTTTGGAAATGATACTCCTTGGAACACCATGCAAATGAACCACCTCATGCACATATTGATTCTATAGATCTTTAAATGTAATGATTTCCCTAATAGGTAATAAGTTGGCTACCTTAGTCATTTGATCCAAAAAAACCCCACACAAAATCATTATTATGGGTTTTACTAGGTAGTCCTATCAAAAAAACCATTGTGACATCATCCCATTTCCTCTCAAGATTGGTTATAGACTACAAAATCCTAGCAGGAATTTGATGCTCAAAATTCACCCATGAACAAGTGAAGCATCAATCCACAAATTGTTTCACATACTTCTTCAACCTTGAACACCAGTACTGTATACATAGATCATGATACATATTTGTTAAACTAGGATACACCTCCCATATAGAAACATGAAACTCCCTCATCAGATCCTTGTGCAAGCCCGTAAAAACCCATGCATGCACACATAAATTAAGATAATTTTCATTTCCATGATACGGTCCTTATGGTGAATCCCACCATATAATTTTTCTCAAATGATTGTGACCTTTGGATTAGACAACTACTTGGTCTTAATTTTGTTCAAAATCCTGAGTATAATAGATGTCGAAGCCAGAGGAAATTAACCAGAGATTCCTGAATATCTAGATGCATATTTGCAAAGAGGTCCATTATCCTCCACTCATCACAAGACTCCAGTATTAACCATGTCTGTGTCTTTAGGCTCAAAGAGTTAGAGACAATGTTTCCCTTTCCAAGTGTATAAGATAATTCAATGTTTAAAGACTGAAGATACTCAACCCACCTCCTCAACTGAAGGTTTAGGTCTCACTAAGAAAAGATGCACTTGAGGCTCTTGTGGTCCATGTATACCACAAACCACCCACCCATGAGATATTGTATTTGAAATTTTATGGCATGTAAAACTTATATTAAATCTGGATCTTTATTAGGATAATTACTCTCATGCAACCATAGATTCCTAGTGCCAAGAAACCACCTGATCCTCCTGCATCAGAATAGTTTGGATTCTAACTCCGGATGTGTCAAAGTATATGGTATATTCTTTACCCGACATAGGTAAAGTGAGGATAGGTTATGAGGTCATCCTACCTTCCATCTCCTGAAAATATCTCTCACAAGCATCCTACCAAACAAACTTCACCCCTTTCTTGGTCAGCCAAAACATTAATGATTCCAAATAGAATAACTATTGTATAAAACATCTTTAATAACTTTCTAAACATAGAAATCTCAAAATTTTGAATAAGTTCTTGGGATGATCCCAAGATATCACGAAGTCTACCTTCTCTAGTTCTACTAACACTCCATCCTCTGAGATGACATGGCTCAAGAAGTACACTTCATTAATCCAGAAAATATATTTAGTTAGCTTGTCATAAAGTCGATTCACTCTCAGTGTACTAAAGACGATGTCAAGATGTTTGGCATGATCCTTTGATGACTATGAGTACAATAAGATATCATTGTGGAAAACTACAAAAAAAATTATTTATAAAATAATGAAAGATCCTGTTCATTAAGGCCATGAATAACATATGCGTATTAGTCAGTCCTAATGAAATCACTATTGATTAATACAAGCCATACCTGCTACTAAAAGAAGTTTGAGGTATGTCCAATATTCTCACCCTTTACTGATGATATCTTAATCTAATATAAATCTTGTAGAAGATCTTATAACCTCTCAAATGATCAAAAATATCATTAATGCTTATAATAGGAGAGCGGTTCTTGACCTTCATCTGGTTCAACCTCCGATAATCTACACACAAGAATAAGTACCCATCAAACGTTTTAGAAAAGAGCACTAAATAACCCTAAGGATATATACTCGACTATATGAAGAATTTATATAACTGATATTACACCAGAAATTTTAACTTCTGAAGTTATGCTGATGACATTTGATAAGGAGGGATAGAGACTAGATTTGTTCCCTAAACCAACTCGATCGTGAACTTGATCTATCACTTGGGTGGTAAGCCATCAAACTCATTAGTAAAGATGTCATGAAAGTTTTATACCACTAGAGGAAAATAATCCTAATGCAATCCACAATTATCTAGAGTAAGACAAAATATTTGAGATGTGAGATAATCCAATCTGCACTGAATTGGTCCTGCATAACTAGCCTGAAGATCCCACTCATCCTGGTGAGAATAGCTACTTCCTTCTAGAGGTTGGAAATTAACTCTCCTCCTATAATAATCAATATGATCCTGGTATAGAACTATCCAATCCATAAACAGAATCAAGTCAAATCATGTTATTTTCAGTATGATAAATTCCCAAAAGAAACACTAACCACCAATCACTTGAGAGCATGTCTTAAAACATTTTATATTTTCATAATTCACTCCCAATGGTGTGTAAATGGTTAAGAAAATATAATATTTTCGTATCCAATAATGAACCATTTGAAAAAAATAGAAGATTAAAAATAATGTGATGCTCATATATAAAACAAAATAGAAGCAAAGGTAGATGATACAAGAATCATTCCTCTAACGGTAGATGGTCATGCATCCACATTAGTTGGATTATTATGCCTAACATGAAATTGACATATCCCTATACCATGGGATCTAGTCTAACTACCCTGAGAAACATCTATTTCTCAGTACTACTTCTCATGCATGTGGGTACCATGTCCCCTGCCTTGGCCTAGACGACCTGTGAAACTCTAGCTACTAGCATGCTGAGGGGTTGTTTAGCCCCTTCCCGACTCAGGTGCCTATACTGATCCTCTGCCACTAGTATGTTGTAAATATTTTGTGCATAACCTTTGAAGATGACCCATTATTTTACAAATATGATACACGAATACTTGCAGGAACTTTTGGAAAAACTTTCCACATTGATAGCACTGTAACAAAACATGATCTTGATATGGATTTCCATAGCCCTGACTGCTTTACCCACTACTATTTTGGCAGAAACTCACATAACAAAACTTCTTAACACTAAATTAAGAACTCCTAGATCACCCTGTTGAATCATCCTGATAGCTCCTTAGGGAATTTATCATATTCCCTTCTGTCAAGTGTGCATGATTCATTATGTATTCAAATCTATTTAAATGGAAAACATTTACCAATGACCTGATATCATAATGAAGAATATCATAAAAATGTCTTTCCCTATCGATCTCATCAGCTACCAAAGATGGCATAAAACACTATAGGTCGATAAAACATCCAACATAGTCCAACACTGACAAAACTGCCAGTGTTAGATGCATGAACTCATGATAATTTTCTTCCATCAAGGACTCATGATATAATTGGCTCAATAACATCATCTCAATGTCCATAAAAGATAGATCGTCCTTCTATCCAACTTCCTCTAGAATATCACACTAACGCTTGGTAGGACCATTAACCATATAAGTAATAAGTTTCACTCTCTTATCCATGGGTGTCTCGAGATTCTTGAAGATTATCTAGACAAAATCAATCTATTAATTGGATGCCAAGGATCCCCCTTCCCCCGAAAACATAGGTGAATACTAAAGCTAAAAATATGTTTCCAACCCAAACATCGAAGGAATAATACTAATAGTCTCCCTTTCCATAGATCACATGAACCTTAGGAATCTATATCGAAGATAAACATCCATCTGTTCCTTAGGAGCTACAAGATATTCTGGTTCAGCTACATTACGATCATGTATATTTCCACACTCCTACATCTCAATTTGAAGACAACGAGGAGGCATTGTATCTATAAGAAAAATGGATACATTAGAGAACTAGATAGAAAAAACTTTAACAAAACAGGTGACTAAAATAGAGAACCGCTAAATATTGGTCTTTATAGACATGGTTTACATGTATTTTAGCATGACTTGAAAACTCATCTTATTTTTCCAGTGAAACTGATAAATCGTATTATTGTTATACATGAAAGTATTTATCACATGAAAAAATAGATATGCCCCTATTATGAATGATGCAAATAAGTATATCCCTATGTGCCAATTATGGTGCATGTATTCTCATCTCATATCATACCCAGCCAAAAGTACAAATATCAAGAAACAATAACATTATAAAGCAATAACCAAACACAACATGTGAATCAAAAAAGGTGAAATAACATTAAATTTAACAAGAAATAACACCAACAATAATTACATCCCTAGGTACCCAGATTTTCCCCCATACATGGGTTAGTTACTCTCATGTACAAGCTCGTTACCATGTCCCGAAACATCCTATTCGAATTTCTATCTTTCTCAAAATGTTAACGTAGAATAAAAGAAAACTTTCTCCTCTGATACCACTTTGTAATGTCCCCCCAATATGGTACTCTCTCATGTGGCCAGAAAGGGTTGGTTACGAGACCTCAAGTGCACCTCCCCGTATGCCAGAGGCTTCCGACTAGTAGCAGGGGTATGAATAGTATAGTGGGGAGACTGTACCCACGGTATGAAGTAACATAGTAGTAGGAAGAATTCATAATAAAATGGAAATATACAATTTAAATACATAGTAGAAGATAATAATAAAATCCAATAGAATAATTCAATAAATAATATTAGAATAATGTAATGAGGTGATGGAATGTAACTAAATTTTATACTAGAACAATAAAATAAAATACCAACAGACTCAAATAAAAGACTCAAAGCCCCAGGTCCCAAACCCCATGTTGGTCCCATCTCCAAACTACAACCCATGAACAAGAAATAAATAAAAAACAAGGTCTTTTCCTTTTCCCAAAATTGCATGTATGTAATATGCTCAGGTACCAAATGTCATCTCGAATAGGGTGTGAGTATAACTTAGTAGATTGACCCCACCATGTGTAAAAAAACTGTTCTGAGAATAAGTGAATGCAATAAAGCGATAACTAGGTGTATTAATTAATTTAATAATTAATAAAATACAACAACAACCTACTTTGGCTCCATGATGAAATATATATGAGCATTTATTATGACCATTATAACTATAAACATATAACCAAGGTATATAACATGTTTTGGTTCCATTTCAAAATATCTCTAAGCATGTCTTATGACCATGTCCACCATAACCATATAACCATGGTATAGTCACAATAATCATTCCGAGGCAAATCACTATTAGTATTGCAACATGAGACTGGGAACATCCCTATCTCTAGAAGCATTACAGCAAGAGACTAGGCCGAGGCTAATCAATATTAGCATTAAAAACATATAACTGTGAATTTTCTAGGGATAATCCTAATATATAAGAATTACATCATAGAATATAGTCTATGACATACAGTATGGATATCAAAATATCACATCACATTTCTCAATGGTTAATTATGGGAATTACCATTATTATTTCATATTCCATTTGCAATTTAATTCACAATTGATTAAAAATTATATCAATAATCAATAAGCCACAATTTAGGGATTATATTACAAGAAATAACACTAGGTCACATGTCCGGCTAAAATAATTTAATTTGTTTTCCAATTAAATTATAATCATGGTCCGCTCACCCCATAGGAATCCATAATCAAGTTAAATATCGATTTGAAACAAAATGACATCAAGTAATAACTCAATTCATTTATTTAATTAATTTGGGTGCATACAACAACGGATCAATTATAATATTTCATAAACCTGGAAATTATCAAACCATAAGGTTAAGATTTAGACCCCTACCTTTAACCGAAGATCCAAAAACAATTCCAATGGAAAATTCCCATGAAGAAGAAGGTTTGGAAGGTTACAAAGAGGTTCTTAGATCAAAACTGATTAAGATAAAAACCAACAACACAATTGGTTAAGAATTTAACTGTAGGGGTTGGAGAAGAAGGAAGGGAAAGAAGAAACCTAACAAAAAATACTTATTAGGGATTGTTCGCATAACTAGGACATCCAGAAGAGAAATTGGCACCCAAATATTTCATGGATAATTCCCTAGGATTGAGAGGAGAGGAGACAAAGATGAAATAATTAGAATTAAGGCACACAGTATGTTTAAATCAATAGGCCAGGAATTTACATGATGTGAAATGTGATTACACGTCGTGTAAATGTTTCTAATAGAATACGATGAAAAACCCCTCACCTGAGACTTAATTTCTTAAAACCCTTAAACAATTACATGATGTGTAATCCATTTACATGATATGTAAATGTGTTTTAGTTGATTTTTCAGCCCATTTTCCTTTTAAACAATCCGAACCTCTTTTAAAGTTTCTCAACTATCCAAGAACCTATGAAACACTTAACTTATTTATACCTAGAATCCATTAATTATAATAATAATAAATCCTTGAAATTTGGGTCATTTTCTCCAAAAGAATATCTCCTCATGAATACTCTCTAGTATTTCTCAAGATTCCTTATAATATAATATTGCGCTTATTCAAATGATAGATTTTCACGATGAAACTCCAAAAAAAAAAGAAAATATTAACGAGAAAACCAGAGAGAGTCTTACCTAGAACAAGATGGGATATTTACCCACTAATGGGAAAATTTTGATCTAAAAGAGGAAAGGGTGAAAATATGTCAAGAAAATGGATTTTGGATAAGTGTATAGTTCATTTTGTCCCTTAAAGATAGGTTTTAATTTTTCTCTTAATCGATGTGATTAATTTTAATCAATTTCACAATTTTTTTTTGTAAAAAAATGTGACCTTATTAGACTATATAAATTATTTTTATTTTAAATATAGAATCCATTTTTCCAAATTTCAATCACATAAATAGAAGAAATTAAATTAACTTTAATCTCCAAATAGAACGACAAAGGGGTTTTAAAGTAAAATTTTTAAAATATTTCTATGTTTTTATATTCAATTTCAAAGTGAAATTTATTACAATGAACAAAATTGGATTAATAGTTATAAAATCGACCTAATTAAACATTAAAACCAATCAAAAATATAATTTCACCTTATAAATAAATGAGAAAAAAAGAAATTTTGAATTAAAATGTAGTATTTTTCATTATTCATGAAAAAATGAAACCTCATAGGGAAAATAAAAAAATTCACCATAAGATAATTTTTATGTTAATATTTAGAAAATTAAGTTATTTTGAAATATTAAATTTATAAAAGTTCCAAAAAATTGGATTTAAAATAGATTCTCTATTAAAAGATTGTAAAATTTACTTTCTAGAAAAACAATTCCAAGTATAAAACTGGATTTATTCTTATCATATACTTATCAAAACTATTTGAAGAATATCAAAAATATTTTATTAGATATATTTAAGATCCTAGATTTTTTCTAAGGTACAGATCTTTTACTTTTCTGGTTAAACATTTGTTTACTTTCATTTTTTTTTGTCTTCGACCCTAAGTTGGGTTTGGGATGATTGTGATGTTGTTGGGAAAGAAGTGGCTGGAGGGCTATTTATTGGTTGCAGATGATTTACACAATGTTTGATTTGGAAAAACATCATAAAATATGATTACACAACTTGTAATGGTCTAGCCATGTCTTTTCACGGCGTGTAATGTTTTTTCCTAGGAATGAAAAACTGAGCATTATACGACGTGCAAGATGGTTACATCTCGTTTAGTTTCCCAACCATGTTTTTTAAAAATAGTGGCAGGGGAATCTATTTTTTTTGAAAGAAACCTTTTTCCTCTCAGTTGAATTCTAAAAACCTTCTTTTCTAGTTTTTCAGATCTAGCGCCCGTCTGGACTCTGTTTCTTTCGTCATATGTCATGTTGGAACCACATCAATGAGTTCTTGATTCCTTTTTAGTCGTTATTGATTCTTCATAACAAAAGATGTGAGGATTGGATATAGGATAATATGCCTTAATTTTTCATTCTTCATCCGTTATTTAAATTTATCCTAAACCGATGCAAATCAAGGCTTGATACTAGAAGAGAAATTCACTACCGAGCTAAGGTAGGTGGTCTATACTTTTATTTCAGATTTTGATTCTTTATAGAGCTACCAAACTTTTTTTCGCCCACCATAAATTTTAAAATGGGCCTAAAATTGAAATGTTAAACTGAAATAGATAAATTATTACCTATTAGGGATGACCTTAGGTTCCTTGAGATTCGTTGGTGGATGTTTCCCCCACCGGAGGCTACCCAGGGGGTGCACCATGTCTTTATTTTGGTTTTGATCTTTGAAGAAATAACCAAAGGGTGTGTTCTCAAGTTTTCCTATTTTCAGGAAGCTTAGATGTTCTAAAATATGGTTTAATTACATGCATAGGATATTTCTTGCCTCCTTGCCTTGAATTATCATAATATTCCATGCCTAAATTGATTAAATTTGTAAATGGAATTTGTTAAACCGGTAGAAATACTCATTGGTTATTGGTATATTTTTTAATGCTTTTGTTGGTAATTGTGATTAATGGGTGGCTATACCCTTGTGATGTGTTAAATTACTATTTGAGATAAATGGGTGGGTATAACCATGAGACTAAATTAAATATAAGTGGAGTAAATTAGTAAGTATACTCATGAGATGTAATTGTTCATATGAGTGGGTAAACTCATATTGTTGGAAAGTGATAAATGGTATGAAATTTTTGATGATTGTACAGATTTCTTAGATGAACCTCCATGGATCTATAATGTGATAGTGGAAACCATTTATGAGTATACACCTTGGCTCTTTATTCCATGGGATTCCTTGGGCTTTGCTACCCCTTGGATCTAACTTTCTTGGACTCGTGTAGGACATGTTGGTACACATGCTCCTAGGACTCCAACCAGCACCTATATCGAGTTTCCATCGAGATTCTCCTACAAATGAATGAGGATTCCTTGGTGTTTGACACCTTAGATCCTACCCTTAATGGTCTATATTTCATTATATAACATGTCCATGGGATATATGACTTTGGTTATAAAGAAAGTCCATTGGTTTTTAATATGGGTTCTTTATACGATAAGGTCGTGTGAATAAGATATGTATGGTTGTACGGTGAGTCCATGTTGTTTTATTATATTTCTTGTATTTAACTTGTTAGAAGCTAACACTTATTGTAGGGATCCTTGAGAGAATTTTTGGTATTACTTATCTGCAGTATTTATATGCCAAGGGCTTTGACACTTACATTACTGCTTACTAACACTTGTTTATCATATCACATCATTTTTATTAGAACTGTATATATATTTGGGTGGTTACCTACTAGGATGTTATCTGACACCTTGTTTCGGCCTCATTGGGGATCCAAAGAAATTATATGGTTACATGGGACAATAGGGTAAAACATCCTAGCACTAGTAGTTGATCATTGCTATGGAGCATGGGAGCATGGGAATAAGCTGAGGCTTGCAATGCATTATGGGAACTTTTTGTTCTTTTTGGATTTTGGATACTTGTAATATATTTCCATGTACCTATTGAGGATGTTTTCTAGATAAATATATCATCTGCATCATTTTATGTGATTCATATTCTGATATTGAAATTTGTTTATAGTATGTATCTATTGTCTTATTATCTTATTGTTTCCACTATCTATATTTTATTGAATATCGCTGTGATATAATCTGGTAATGACGGAAAAGTCTCACCATCAACACACCTAGGCCATCTCTATTATTTGGATGCCTCTGGAATTTGGGGAGATGCGCCTAACACCATATAGCCAACCGAAATCGGGGCACTATTTAGTGGAATCTATGTTTGAGGTGTTACAAATTAGTATCAAATTGTTTCTTTTTTATTTGAATTACTATTTTGCAACAATAGACAGGGATATTAATTTAATGGAATTTGGTAATAAGTTATGCCTAGGAGTAGCTACCCCATATAGAGGGAAAATCCAAATTTCCTTGAATATAATTTTTATTTTCTGGTTTTTACTGTTACATTTGATTTGATTTTACCGTTGGGTGGAACCCATGATTTATGTTGTTATAATTGATATGATTGGGTTCTATTTCTATTGTATCATGATGATATGAGGGTATGCCATATCATGCAGCATATAGACACCTTCTTCGAAATCACATGTCATGTATCATGCCATGCCATTTAAAATGCATTACATGATTCATGTTATTGTGATAGGTGTTGTGATATATATATCTACTGTTGTGATAAAAATTTTGTAGTGGATAGAAAAGTGACACCATCTTTCAATTCATATGGTGTATGACCCCTTCTGGACTAGAAAATGATGCACCTTTTAACTCTTTCATTTAAAAATGAAATGAATGAGACATGGGATGAATTATATGTCCATCAAATTTGGTTCATGAGGTATTATAGCCCCTCATGGATCATGACTTGGGGAACCATGGGTTAAATCATTTGAAAAGATGATTGTTTAATTAAAATGTAATGGAATGGAAAATAGAGAATTGACCTACACTAGGCTTTTGAGTGGGTAGATAGGCAGAGTTTCTAGGGGTTTTGGTGACTGTTCTTTGTACAGTCTTGGATTTAGGATCATATTGTAGGTTATGAGTAGGTATTAGGAGGGGTTTGACCTGTCCTATGATTCTAAGATGCAACATTGATATCATTCTTTTCTGATGTGTGTTTTTGGAATTTTAGAGACATGCCACCATGACTATCTCCAGTGGTATACCATGTGCTAGTTGATGACCGCACATAAAAGGTGGTAGGACATGGGCTACTAGTTGATCCTTCTTTAGTGCCAGATGTTATACTAAAGGCTATTCCAAACACAGGTGTTGAGGCATAGTTCTACAGGTGGTTCTTTAGCTATATGAAAAATTTTTCTGGGGCACCGCATCCTGCCTTGACTATGGATGATCTAAAGAAGTTGTTCCTGTAGGAACATCCTCACAAATTTCTAGGGGATGTAAGTCCATAGGCTACTGAGCTATTTCTTGAGAACATTCTATCTATCTTCGAGCATCTGGAGACATCTCTTGAGATAAGGGTCAATCTTTCCACTTACATGCTACATGAAGCAGAAAAGCGCTGGTGGGATGTTCTGAACTAGGACAACATGCTTCAAGATATGGGTTGGAATGAGTTCTAGATTTTCTTTTATGACTAATTTTACCCTAAGACTCTACAAGCAGAGCATTCTAGTGAGTTCGTGTATTTGGAGTAGGGTGCAATGATGGTTATAGAATGCTCAACATGCTTTACAGAGTAGTAGCATTTTGCACTGATGTACCTTGATGATGATTTATCTAGAGAGAGATGGTTCGAGTAAGGTCTCTAACATGCTATAAGATCTCAGGTCAATGTGTTCATATTGAACTCTATCACTGAGATTGTGAATCAGGCGCTGATTATAGAGAGGAACCTAAGGGTTTATGGGGGAGCAGAGAAAGGTAGTACTTATTCTCGACCTGTTGTTTCTACATCTTCAAGAAAGAAGTGTCATTTGAAGGCTTCCGGTGAGATGAGTGATAGTTAGTCTATGTGTCCTAGTATATCAATGTTTAGTCATCAGTGTGGCTGGAAATGACACATGAATAGTCAGTGTGACCGTGACCCAGTCGAGTGTCAAGATTGTTGTAGAATGGTCCATTTATAGTGGTTTTGTAGGACCTTCTCTCTAGATGTGAGTGGTAGGGGTCATCTCTAACATGAGGTTTAGGAGAAGGTTTCTTAGCTTTTAATTAGGTAGGGTGTTGGTGCAGTGTTAGCCATTCGGGCTGAGGCGGTGGTGGACATGGAAGAGGTAGCCAGACACCATTTTCACCTATTAATCAGAGTGGACCTACTCTAGGAAGTGACATTTTGTCACAGGGCCATGGTATATGCTAAATATTTTCTATACAACCTACCCCTAAGGAGCAGGGTTCCCGACCATCTACGGTGAGAGGTATGATATTAGTAACCTCTACTATTTCATCTTCCCTTTTTGAGACAGGTGCATCACATTGTTTTATATCTGTAGCAGTGGTGAAAATACTTGGGCTTGCTGTTTTTATTCTAAGAGAATTATTAAACTAGACACATTGTTGGGGAGCATAATGGAATATGTGCACCAGTGTAGGGAGTTCCCCCTTGAGCTTGGTGGATTTCACTTCATCTGGGATCTTTAAGTCCTAGAGATGGAAGGGTTTGATGTCATTCTCAGAATGGACTGGTTAGTATCTTATCGAGCTTCTGTTGATTGCTATCACTAGAGGGTGACTTTCACATCACCTTAGGGTGTAGTGTTTACTCACAAGGGTGAATCAGATGTCCAGGAGAGCCAAGATGGACTAAAGCATTGGGGGCTAGGTGGGATAATAGACCCAATTGTTAGTTTGTTTTTAGATGATCAAAGAGTGAGTCAAGTGGGATTTCCTCTAACAGTTTAGTGCTTTAGGGATGTATTTATTGATTACCTTGATTGTTTACCTCATAAGATAGAAGTTGATTTATCCATCAATAAATTTCCAAGAGCTTCACCGGTATCTATTCCTCCTTATAGGATGGCTATGACAGAGTTGCAGGAGCTCAGAAGTTAGCTAGAGGATTTTGAGGTGAAGGAATTTATCCAAATCAGTACTTCTCTATGGGGTTTTCTAGTTGTTTTTGAAAAAAAGGTAGATGGAAATCTTAGGCTATATGTGGATTATTATTAGTTGAATCAATTGATGGTTAAAATTCAATATCCCTTGCCACATATAGATGAATGTTTTGATCGGATTTGAGGATATAGAGTGTTCTCAATGATTTTCTAGAGGCCAGGACATCACTAGGTGTGTGTTTGACCTGAAGACATACCTCATACAAACTTTCATTGTAGTTATGGTCTATATGAGAATCTGGTTATGTCGTTCAGTCTCCTGAATTCACCGGTAGTTTTCATGGTGTTGATGAACCAATTGTTCCCTCCTTGGACTATTTTCTGGTGGTTTTAATGGAAGATATCTTTATGTATTCTCAAAATTGACCTGACTATGCCAACCAAAAAGAGATTGTTTTTAATACACTGAGGGAGCATCAGTTATATGCTAATATCACAAAGTGCCACTTTTGGATGGATCATATTCACTTCTTGGGTAACATCATCTCAGAGACAGTGTTAGAGTTGGTGTCCTAGAACCAACTATTTGTACTTTGATTACATGGATTTTTAATGTATTGCACATTGTTCATTTTTCATCATGACTATGATTTAATAATGTCCTAGAGTATTTATTTAATTAATAAGGTCATGGAAGTTCCCCGCTTTGATGAGAACCTTAAAATTCTATAACAATATTCTTAAATATAGTTATATAGTTAGATGATGTACTATGATGGGGCACATAGAATACAAACCACCAGGTTTGAGTACTCATAAGAATATGAGACTTCCTCTCATGAAGTTCACACATGGTAATCTCCAATATAGGAGATAATGAGAATAGACCTGCCAGTTGGAATTCGGCATGTTTTGTTTTCATCGAATATTCCTATATGCGAGCATTTGTAATGATCCTTAGACTTTAAGATTATCATTAATACGTGTCACGACTTGTACACTTTGATTTACTAATAAAAACCACATGAAGATAGTTTAGGTATGATCAATATCTTGAAGAGCGGTT